>CM051261.1:44173379-44315879 GCA_027921565.1 Artemia sinica | reverse complement strand
CGTAGTTTCAAGTAATTTCGCTGTGTGGTCAAACTGTTGCCAACAATTAGGAACTAACATTCCAAATAAGGAACTAAAAGACAATGCACGCAGTTCATACCTTTAGCTACTTCTTTGCCCTCTTCTTTGATCACATCCGACGTTTCTATTGCAGTCAGTTTCTCAGAAGAGGCTCTTGGGATTTCAGACTTTGCTTCAGTATTATGAACAGCATCTGCAGCAAAATAATTGGAATCAACAGATCTTCATACTATACTGCTACTCTATACGTACATTAGGATTAGTGTTGTGAAATTACCGTAAAATAAAAACTCGGTAAGTAAAATTTGTATAATTGGTAAAATAAGGCAAAATAGTTTAAATAAGGTAAAATTGGTATAATAAGGTAAAATACGGTACTCCCTTAGAAATATAGGTACAATTGGTGTTTTAGAGTTGCCCTGTAGCCACAAGAGTTGCCTTTGCTGTTGAGCATTTCTTTTTAAGTATCACTTTCAGCCTTTAATGAAAATTTTTAATTTTTCTGATTTTTCTGGGCTTAAAAAAGGTAATTCCCCTTCATCTGGAGTTTCATCAATTTAATTAACAGTCTAGTGTATGCCTGTGGTAAGGTTAATATCTTGGCACATGGACAATGCCGGATTTCGGACATACATTTTATATAAAAAAAAAACATTATTTGGGAGTAAAATCATAATAGCAATTTTTTTGTTCTACATTTAAACCTAAGAAATGCTACCCCTAACAGACTTGCATATTTAAATAACCATATTCAGCCATATTTCTAAAAATCATATTAATATTCTTTTATTTATAAAAGCACTTAATACAAGCAAAAAAATGGTTTGTACCACGTGATGACTTTGATTAGCTAAGCACTGGATCATAATGGCAGAACATTTACTTTCACAATCATTAAGACCGTCTTCAACAGGATATGCTGGCAAATCTAGTTCGTCTCCTTCAGACTCAGGTTTAGGTGACTGTGCCTGTTCCGAAGCCCCCTAAACAAAAGTTCTAGATATGGCCTTGAGGATTATACATCAATTTCTACCTCCACCCTCCCTCGTCTCTCCCTTAGAAACAACTCTTTATTTATCTGAAGATTCTTTCAAAACAACTACTGAAACACAAGGGCTTTTAAACTAGAATAAGAATTTCTTAAAGACACTCCATACAGTATCAAATTATTCGGTTAGCAATTGGTTGAAAACAAGGTTAAATCTTAGAAAAGGGCAATGGAACTTTCGATTCCGATTGACTGAGCCCCCTACAAAGTTTATTTAAACTTTGAAAAAAGAGACTGGAACTTTTGATTTCCAATTGACTGAGCCCCTTTAAAAGTTTATTCAACCACCCCTTCCACATGAAGTACCTTTAGTAAAAAAAAAGAACAAATATTAATACATTGAACCCTTATGGGTCAATTCTCTGCAGGGGATACTTTTGGAGAAGGAAATAAATGCCAGCTCCCGGGGGAACAACGGCAAGAACCCAAGATTTCTCTGAGACGTTAAATTTAAAAGTAAAATGAGGATTTAAATTGTTCTTTGACCCTCCACATCGTTTAAAATCAAGATCATTTAGTTCTGTTTGATGAGGTCACTGAATCAAATCTGAATGTTCTCACATCTGAAGTAAATGGCTTTCCACATTGTTTTAGGAAGGCAATTGAAATTAAAAAATCTTTAAATAGAGACTTTGCTCTAAATAGAGGTACTGGAGATATTCCTATAAACCCAATATACAATAACTTAAAATTAAAAGATTCAAATAAAATTTTTCTTCAGTTTAAATTATGGTCACCTGACCACACTTTTAATGAAAATGAAGTCAGTAGACAAGCCAAGTCAATTAATAAGCAGAGAATTCTTGCCCAATCTAACCGGTGAAAAGTCTTATTTATTCTGGCTTGGTTTGTTTGATTCAGTCTTTCTTCTGCTTTGTTAAGAGTTTCTTCAAAAGGTTAGTTTTCCTTTTTTTTCGGGCACCGAAAGATGGCTGGACGGAAGTTCCTGACGAAATATTTTTCTTGTTCGTCATAAGTCAATCCTGCTTGTAGCCCTTTCTGTCTTTAACAGCTCACAGAACTAGTATAATTTTATTTCAACTAATATTTCACCATTTTGAGATTGTAATTATCTGTACTATAATACACTTTATCGTTCTGATAACAAGAAACTGAAGTCAGACAGATGGCCTACACAAAACCAGATCATATCCACGCCTGTTTCGGCCAGCCTCTTCACGCTTTTGTACTGTGAAAATTGTAAGGCGTCATAAAATATGTCAACAAAATATATAAGATGCCGGGAAAATGCGTAAAATACCGGTAAATAGGTATACTACGCAAATTACGTAAAATAGGTAAAATACCAATTTTACGAGGGTCCGTAAAATTACGGTAAAATACGTAAAATACCCAATTTTACCGTGACCAATTTTACCAGTTACAACACTAATTAGGGCATTTTTCAAGCGTTTGTTTTCATGTTGTTCAATATAATGATGAATGCTTCATATTAATTTACTATATAAAATGAATATTTAGCATATGAGATTGTCGATTTTGCCCGAGCTCAAACAGATTCAGTCCAAAAACGAACATGTCACCAGTATGCATTGTACATCTGATACACCCCCAACTTTCCAGTATTTTTAAGGAAAAGAGTTATTTTCTGTGCTTCTTCTGTAGAGGGTTAACATCACATAAATCACAACAAAAATCCAGGAAAATGTTTAATAAAGTAAACATTAATACTAAGACCTCCTATTCCTAAGGAGCGTAAAACACCGCATACAAGTTTCTATCAGCTAAAGGAGTCATATATAAAATTCATGTTTTTATCCTGGACATATTTCGGGAGGGTAGCTCGCAGTAGTGGGCATGCCTAAAATTCTGCTAAGCATTAAGCCTCGTTTTCAGGCTCAACGGGTTCGAACACGGGTTGTTCTCGTCTAGTTTCAAGTTTCTAGTTTTTCGTCTAGTTTCAGTGGCTTCGAAGTTTCAACCCCGTAGATGCACTGACGCATAACGCTAGATGCACTAGACGAGAACAACCCGTGTTCGAAGACGGGTTGTTCATGACTCAGTGGGTTCGAACACGGGTTGTTCTCGTCTAGTGCATCAAGCGTTGTGTATCAGTGCATCTACGGGGTTGAAACTTCCAACCCGCTGAAACTAGACGAAAAACTAGAAACTTGAAACTAGACGAGAACAACCCGTGTTCGAACCCACTGAGCCTGAAAACGAGGCATTATTTGAAGCCAAGTTCGTCATTTTGATTCAGAATATACATTGCCAATGTTTAATAACAATGAACCTTGAAATTTATTAAGTGACAAAAAGAAACCTCCACCATTACTTTTTATCCCAATGTATAAACAAAGCCAAGAGTTCTAAAGCTTCTTTGCTGCTTGTACAAGCAAAAGACATACGGGAATAAAAGAGAAGGCAAAAAAATAATATGGATAGACTTTTACTTTTCAATCTACTTTGTTGTAACTTTCAAGAACCTGATGCCTGACAACTTGGTCGGCACTCACTCATTTCCTTTTAAATAAAAATAGGGATTACCATAGGGGTATAGTTAATAGGGATTAACTATACTAAAAAAGAAAGTACTGTAAACATTACCCAACTCTAAATAAAAACCCACCAAAATTATTTTTTTGTATTTTCTTAAGCCTAAAATTAATCTAAGAATAAATAACAGACATCGATAATCGATCTTATCACAAGCTTATGCAACTCTATACTATATCTTTAGATGCAATTAAAGTTGAGCAGGTGATTAAATAAAAAGACACGGGAGAGAGTAAGAAGACAAAACTTAAAAACGAGAATAAAATACTGCTTTCAAATATACCTGGATTTCAGCAATAGGAACAATAGGTCACTAATTTATAGACTGTAGGTATTTATCGAAAAAATTGTGTTCCCTTCAGAGGCGGTTTTAGTGGCGAAAGAGAGGGGGCGCATTTTAGGGGCCGCAAAATTTCAAATAAATAATCTAACGGTTATAATCGTTTTGTAAGTTTTGAAATTTTATTTTTATTAAAATAAAGTAGAGGATGCAGTCAATAAATGAAAATAATTCATCAACCAATAAAATAGAAATAAATAAAAAGTATAAAAATAATTAAAGTAAATTAGTCCATAGTGATTAAACAAATTAAATAATAAAATAAAAGAAATCAAAAAAGTACTAATTAATTTATAAATTGAAAATAATATTGTTAATAATTGTATTTTTTTAATTTGGCCTGAAAATGTATTGGAGGACAGGGGGAAGGGGGCACTGATCAAGATTTTGCACCGGGCGTAACAGCCACTGGTTTCCTTGCAATGTATCCTACGCTTATGTGATTTTTTTTCTACTTACTGTTGATATTGTTCCTTATAAGAATATCTAGCAGAATGTATCTTTGTTGCCTGCTTAGCCTTTTTTCTTCCATTCCTAGTCTCTACATGTAGTTTTGGGTAAAAAAAAAAATACTTATACTTGGAACCACCCTAGGAAAGAAGAATTGCTGATCCTAAGCCTTTCCAAAAACTCAGTCTCTTTGATGGTATCTTGAAACGAAAGTTGTCGAAAATGATTCCAGCCCCTAAATCGACCAATATCTGAAATAAAAGCCCAGACTATGTATGGGTAGTCCGAATGATAACGAGTCTACTTTGATGAATATTAAAATTTCAAGGTTCAAGTGTTATTATTTCCTCGATCTTTTTCAAATGATTTAAAATTAAGTAATTATATAATATGGACGTATCAAATTCAGCCAAATTCTGGGAAAGTAATCTTGAGGCAGAGAGTCCTGAAATAAGGGGACAATTATACATTCCCTTTCTTTCGTTGTTATTGGATAAGACCTATTAAAAAATTTTGAAGCCCATCTCCAGACAAAAGCCAAGAGGATCTACTTCACAAATATTATGAAAGAGAATCAAAAATTGCTAGTCCTTCTATCGCAGGTCAGGTATCTCCACGAATTTACGCAGTGAACATTGGCTCACAATTGTAGTGAAAATATCAAATTTCAGCTCTGTTGGAGCTGAAAGTAATTTGTTTGGTTTGTTGTTCTGGGTGAATATGGGCCTCTCGGCTATCTTTTAGTATTAATTTATATTTAAGAATATTGATTTTTTTATATATATTTATATATGGATCCTGGGCTAGCTGCTACTTTCATATTATTTTTATATTATTGTATCTTTGCCGTCGTAATTATCTTAGTATTGTAGTGTAATTTGTTATTGTATCTTTGTCTAGGCCTAGTTTTTCGAGCTTGTCTCCCCATGGGCCTATGTCAATTATATACATGTATATGTTAATAATAAAATGATTGAACTTGAACTTGGAGTATCAGCTGTTCCAAATGTAGACTCAGCCTACTTTAATACATAGCCTTCCTCATTAAACTCTTTAACAGCGATTTAAAAATGTCAGAAAAGGCCGACGAGAAGAAACAGCTGATCTTCGGTCCATACAGTCTCAATTTACTCAAAAACTCAGGGAAAATGGTATATCATTAAGCGTAAAAATAACAAAATGGACATCTGGTATTAAATTATTCATAAAGTACTTATATACAAAAAGGGACTTTGATGGTTCAGTAAATTCATTTGAACATACTACCAATTGAACTTGTGTCAACTAACATTTAATAGTTGCAACTAAATAGTTTCCATTTAATATATATCAATATCATATTGATATTATCATACCATCAACTTTATAGATTCTTATATGACAGAACTTACATTTTGAAGTACCTTAGTTGAAATGAACAGCCACCCATCACTGCCTTTACTGCTCTTAGCAGCGGGGGAAGTCCCTCTCTTTGAGGCGTCATACCGTAAAAAAATTCCTAGGACCTATCCTGGAAATGAAACCTAGGTATTGATTATATGTAGTTCAATCGAACAATTGGCAAGACAAAGAGAAATCGACAATTAAAAAGTGGTTGAACAACACCCGCTCAAAGAGTTATTTCGCAGAATAATTCTAAATTACTTATTTGAAGGAATACAAAAAAAAAAAACAAATTTACAATCCTTTAAAAAAAATACTGTGTATGCCGATATACGTAAATATCGAATGACGGAAAAGATTGAAACAATTATAAACGGACACGCACCGAAGCCTGCCGGGTGACAGGCACAAAAAAGGAATAAATGTTCTATTCCCCCATCAAAATTGTCCCTGACAATTCTCGCTCTATCCCCGAGCCGTTCGGTGAGATAAAGTAGATTTGCCGGAACATGAAATTTGAAAATTCTCATCTACGAAGAGAGAAGATCTTCTCCCTACCTCCACCTTTATTATATAAAGTAACACCATTGTCACTAAAAACATCAACTCAACCCGAGGAATATGTTTAAACTTTCCCCTCTCCACTATTCCACCTCGAAGCCTCTTCTAGATTCTGATACATTTTTGTATCCAAAATAAAGACAACCAGTTTCAAACCAACTCCACACATTCATAAAAAAGTAAATCTGGGAATAAATTGCTTAAATATTAATTATTTAATAGTTAATATTATAAATATCAAATATTAACATTAATTTGCAAAATATTAAAAGATAACTTACGTTTTCTTAAAATTTCAAGGCAGCAGTCAAGCAGACATCGATAGGAAAAAAGCAAAAAATCTTTATCTCGTAAAATGTTTCTTCTCGAAAGACTGATGCTTGTCGCAAGGCGAGCCACGTCTGAAATATTACCTGCGGATCCTGAAAAGAAACGGAACTAATAAACTGAAGAAATCAAAATTCATTTTAGGTACTGCTGTGGGCAACTCTAAGCAGCAACACAGGGGTTGGTAGTCGTCCATGTAGAGCCTGAGTACAGTCGGGAATGCGGAGCTTGCAGAACTTAATGAGCGTAGCTAAGCACGACACAGAAGCATGCACATCAAAGACGAAGAGAAAGATTCTGCATGTTAGTTAGGATTTACTGTTTAATATCCATTTTAGATACAAAGATTATTGACTAGATACAAAACACAACTCTTTACGAATAGTGAGGTAATTCGAGCTCAGTCAAGGTACGCATTGATAAAACAACAGCTTAGATGGATTAGATCAGGTTGGCCAAGGGGTTTACAACCAGGCCAGGCGACCTGGAGTAAATATAAATATCTATGTCGTGGGATCTAATCCCATACCTGATGAATTTTACCCTGTTGTAGCACAGTGGATTGATGCTCTGCTTTGAAATACGACATCCGGATTCAATCCCGTCAGCAGCAAGGTTAGACGAAGCTTGTTATTTGTCCATGTAAAAAAAAAAAAAAAAAAATTCTTAAGATTAAAAATTCTTAAGATTTCTTAAGAGGCACCAAAAGTCTTTCAGAAGGAGGTTCTAAACAGGTATGTAGTTTTTTTGCACATGAATAGGATAAAAAAAAAACAACTGAAACGTCAATTCGACGCCCTATGCGCCAGAAATGGCTCTGTAGGATCTTTATCCTTTTTTATCATTTAGATGGATTAGATATGTCCTCAAAATGCTTAAATACTACATTACTACAATACTTTCTGTAAATGGCCACCAAGAGGATAAGAAAGATCCCCATAAGATAGTAAGGGATACCCAAAAATATAGAAGGATTCGATATTTTCAACCATATAGTCTTTGGGGATTTCTTAAGAGGCACCAAAAGTCTTTCAGAAGGAGGTTCTAAACAGGTATGTAGTTTTTTTTGCACATGAATAGGATAAGAGGGAGTAGGATGTTGGCCAATTCAATAACCAGAGGCATCTTGAAGCTGAGACCGATCTTTATGGAAACCAACTCACCAGTTTCTAGAATAGCTGTCAGGACAACAATAAATGTTCCAGTTTTTCCAGCACCTGCTAGACAATGTACGACCAAGGGTCGGCTAAGGTGACGTTGCTGTTTCCAGAAGTAAATACATTCGTTAACAAAGGCCAAAAATCCAGTTGTTGAAGCCGGGAAATCTCTAAAATGAAATCATTGTTATACCCGTGATTTAGTGAGCCTAAACGGCAAATGAAACCTCTGTTGGGATATGTATATATATAATGTTGAAAATATCACTAATTTTTTTAGTAAACTGTGAGCTTGAGTCATTACTGTGACTTTCAAGGCTTTTTCTGATAAGTGCGTGTCAAACGAATAATCTCCTCACATTTCTCAATAAATAATAAAATTTAAGATTTATTTATTTTTTCAAATGTAGTATTAATAATTTTGTTATAGCCTTCAGGCCAAAAATTATCACTTTGCGCCACGAAGGGCAGTGGCCCTGCAGAATTTTATTGTTTGAATTGTTAACCTCTCCAATGTCTCCCCCAATTTGGTTACATTTTGTCGCTTTCTTTAAGTGAGCTTTCTTCTTTAGTTGTATACATAGTTTTGCTTCAGAAAATTTATATATCTCTATAATAGAGACATAAGCAATGCGGGATTCCCTTCACGAATCCCATAGTACCACACAACTGAAGCAAAGGCCATCTAAGCGAACAGAAGACCCGAGCTGCCGACCGAAGCAAACAGAGAGAAGCTTCGATCCAGTGCCTCTGCTTAAGTCATGAGATTATTCCTTTAAATTTTGAAACATATCTTAGCGTCCCTGCGTGTTATATGCGAACTCTCGATTCATAACATCTATATAAATCCTTGAGAGAGATCAGAGCAAGATGGGGTCTCATTGACAAACCTTCTTGCAACATCCGATTGAAGCGCAGGCCATTTACGAGGGCGGAAAGGCCCGAGCAGCCGACCGAAGCGACCCAAGAGAGGCTTTGATCCATTCCCTCCCCCCAAGTTATGAGAAATTGTTCTCCTCTCATAAGAATAAACTCCTTCATAGGTACCTACTCGACTTATACTGTCTCCACGTAACTAATTCATCATTTGCCTGGAAATTTAAAATGGCCACGACAAATTTTTTAGTCGAGTTGATACCAAAACTGGAAAAGAGAACTTGAATTCACATAAACAGTGAGTGGAGGGACATCGGTCCTGTATTCCACTAGATTTCAAAGTTTTCGAATTTTTCCAAATATTTTATGGTATTTTTCTACACAACTCACCTTGTTTGAGCATTTTTTGAAGTTGTGCTCCCCCCAAAATAATTCCAAGGTTCTTCGACTTTTTGTACTACAAAAGTTGTTATGTTACGAAACAAAAATTTTAACAGAAAACGGCAACAAAACAAGATTTATTTTTAGGCACTAACACATATTTGAAAAAAAAATTAATACAAAAAGCCCCATCTCCTACTTAAGCGAGTGAGAAAAGGGGTAACAACGCATTTTCAAAACAAAACTTAAAAAAATCTTGAGAACCAAAAACAATACAGAAAAACAGATAGAAACAATCGATTTTAGCACATGAAACGATCCAAGTCCAAATATAAAACCAAGCACAGCAAATAAATTCCTACAGAAAGTGTTAAATCATCACATCAATTTATTAAAATTGAAAAAAATGCATTGTCTTCTTCGGTTTTGGGCAAGGAGATGTTATTTTCTTATTTAGGATAAATATATACAAAAGACATTTAAGTTGGCTATTTTCTCCATATCTAAAAATTAGTCCTGTAACACACTTTACTATTTTAACTCAACCTTTTTTTTTTTTTTTTTTTTCCTTTTTTTTGGTTGGTTCATTTTATTTGACTTCTCAAGTCATATTCTAAGGACGTGTTATCAGTTCTGTATGCAAGTCTTTGGCCACGCATATTCATATAAAAATTTATCACATTAGATTCATATTTTTTCCATATTCTCAGATAATAAAAGCGCGGGAAAAGTTTTCAACAAAGGTAGGATTTCTGGTATAACTCGAAAAAACGATCAGAAATAAAATAAAAAACTGTTTTTTTTTTAAAGGAAAGTATGATTGGAGAATTTTTCAGGCAGAATCGTCAGCAAAAAAAAATTCTGGGGGAAATTTGCAGCGAGGATGGAATTGTTCGGGAGTAATATCTCGGGGGGGGGGGGGAGAGGATTTTAAGTGGGAGGAGCTTTCCATGTAGGAGTTTTTCGTGGGTGAGGAGGGAAATTCTCCATGGAGAGGGAGGCAGATTCCATGACATTAATAGAATTCCCCCTTCTCAATACCTCGCTCTTTATGCTATTGTATAATCTTTTGTCCCAATGGTGCTTTCAGACTCGATAAAGTCAGGCTGTCGAGAAGCGTAGAAATCAGTTAATCTTTTGAGCGTTAATGATCCGTTGTCTAAGTTTTTCCACCGCGATTATGGTTATGTTTGTTATTTTATTTTTCTATTTCGACTCCCCAGTGTCTGCCTTGCGGGTAATAAATATATAATAATAATAACAAATTTTTACTTCTTTAAATTTGTTCTCATAGCACCAAATTAGTCTCGAGATTTAAAAATAATGTGCCTAAAATCAAGATTATTCTAGATTGATTAAACTAACATAAATCTAAGATTGATCTAAAAATAAGATTAAATGAATAGCTTATTCGCAAACCTGAAAACATTCTCTCTGACCACAGACTTCTTTCCAGAACTAAATAAAAGTTTGAGATATTATTCATTTTTCGTCATTTTAATTTGCTGCATTCTTTCAGTTATTTTTACTGGCCTACTGTGTTTTTTCCTTTGCTATAACTTAATGCTTTGTTTGATTTGTTGATGTATTCTTGTAGCCATATTTAGTTATTTATTTACACTTTTGATTTTGAGGAATATAGTAAAAATATATTCCTCAAAATCATATATATAGTCAAAAAATATAGTCAAAAAATATAGTCAATAAAAGAATATAGTCAATAAAAAAATATTTCTGCTTCTCGCTTAGGATGCCAAATTAACTACTGCCGGAATGTAGGTCAAGCGTTTACTTACGTGGAGCCCCAGCCGGTAAACTGCAGATGTACAACATATCTACTGACTTTGGTGTCTCTATTGGTCAGTTGCACGACTCTTTCTGTCCATAATGGTTTACATTTGACAGTTTGAAGGTTCACAGTAAAGTTACCCATGTCAATAGGGGCTTCTTTCCCTTTTGGAAAATAAGTTGAGGCAGATAACTGAAAAAAATAAGAGGACTTCTTAAAAAGAGGGTAATTAAGCGGGTTTCTAAAGAAAAATAACTTGTACTGATGGGAGTATAGCTAACAAATTTCATACTTCACACCACCTTACTGGAAGAAAACTACCCTACCCCAAATTGGTGAAAACGGATGCTCAGTTAGATGCAATTCAAACTCAGAGTGAAACAGGTTCATTTTTTGACCCATAGAGTCTCAATTTACTCAAAAACTCAGGGAAAATGGTATATCATTAATTGTAAAAATAACAAAATGGACATCTGGTATTAAATTATTCCTAAAGTACTTATATACAAAAAGGGACTTTGATGGTTCAGTAAATTCATTTGAACATACTACCAATTGAACTTGTGTCAACTAACGTTTAATAGTTGCAACTAAATAGTGTCCATTTAATATATATCAATATGATATTGATATTATCAATATCAATATACTACCCTAACTACCCTACCCCAAATTGGTGAAAACGGATGCTCAGTTAGATGCAATTCAAACTCAGAGTGAAACAGGTTAATTTTTTGGTCCATACAGTCTCAATTTACTCAAAAACTCAGGGAAAATGGTATATCATTAATTGTAAAAATAATAATACCCTAACTGGAAGAAAACTACCCTACCCCAAATTGGTGAAAACGGATGCTCAGTTAGATGCAATTCAGACTCAGAGTGAAACAGGTTCATTTTTTGACACGTCATTATCTTTTTCACAATTAATTAGTAATAGCCATTGAAATTACTTAATTTGGTAATTCAGTTACCAGCTTTTTTAAAATGTGTGTAAATTATGTTTTAGATATAGGGAAAAAGTTCATTAAAGTAATTGTGAAAAAGATCATTAGCATATTAAAAGCACGCACGGGGCCAAATGCTCACTTTTCTTGCCGATGAACTTTAGAGCTTAATTCTGTCTTTTAAACCCTCAAAAAAGAACATGACAGGGCGAAAAGTTCATAATCCTATTTTGTTGTTTTTGTTATGTTTAGAAGCAGTACATCCAGCCTCTCCTTTTCGACTGCCAATTCTTCTTAATGAAGAGATAGAGATTAGTAGCGAAATTGTGTTCCTAAGACACAATCTCAAAGGCGAATTGTGAAGCAAATCAACCTACTATTGTGAAGCTATCAAGCTACAATTGTGAAGCTACCAAGCTACAATTGTGAAGCTACCAAGTCAACGACGTTTAGACACAGAAAGAAAAATATTCAAAAAAATCTCGATCTCTCGGACGAAATAAAATATCAACCATAAAAGTAAAATATAAAATATCAATAAAATATCAACTGACTAGGAAAGACCAACCATTAAAGTGTCGTATGAAACCAAGAAAGGAAAGGATAGAATAAATGAAAAAAAAATCAAATAGGTGAGAAAACGAGGATTTTTCAGCCAGTAGCAAAATATGAAGACGAAAAAACAAGCAAATATTTCGACAAGGACCTCTGCCAAGTCGTCCTCAGTGCTCATAAAAAAAAAAAAAATAAATCTAACCTTTTGAAGTGAAATTGACAAGAGGAGAAAAAATACTCTAGTATCTTTATCCAGTATCTGAGTATGTTTTCTCCTCCTGTCAATTTTTTTTTTTTTTTTTTTTTTTTTTTTTTTTTTTTTTTTTTTTTTTTTTTTTTTTTTTTTTTTTTTTTTTTTTTTTTTTTAATAAACCGTGAATCAGTATTAATTTTTTTGCTGATGAAATAGTTGCTCGAAACGACTCAAACCCTAACTTGACAGCGATGGTTTCAATTCGAAGAGTTTATTATTTACAAGCATTCGAGAAAAATATATTTTTGATCACACAAATGAAACCACCAACAGAGTTGAGACTGTTGTAAGCCTAAACAGAACAAACTTAATTAATGATAAGAACCGAGCAGGGAGTGTTCAATGGATATTTAAGATCAAAGAACCATAAGGTTGAGAATAAGTTTATCTCTATAATAAAAGCAAAGAGAAGCTGATAACAGGGAGAACTCAAATTCATCCCCGAAAACAAATAACTCTATTACAACCAGGTTAATTCACCAGACTTCTTTCTATTAACTTTCCTACTCATTTTGTTCTATACTGTGTGTTTATTTGGTTCCGTTAGAAATAGATTGCTACGCCACGATATCACACTCCCCTAGGAGGACCTGCACCCAACGATTAAACCGGTTTAAACCGATTCTAACCGGTTGCAGGTTAGAAGAATCTTATAATTTGTCCTGTGTAATTTCAGATTGGTAATGAGATATCTTAATAACCTCCAAATAGTGCAATCACTGTAAAAGCAGCATGCCAGCACAAGGATCTGGCATGGCCAGCTCTTTGACTAGTAGATTATACTTCCTAGAAAGTCACACAACCAGAATGCTACGTTGTTAAGAAAAGGGTTAAAATAAATAATTTAGGCTTCTATATCTACATAAAAATTTATTTTAAAATCTTGTCAAATGCGAAGTAAAGGGTAATACCCAATAGCAATAGAGTTAGATAAAGTATATGTTAAAATATAAAAATTAAAATATGAGAGTTTATTTTAAAATCTTGTGAAATGCGAAACGACAGGCAAAGTTACAGTAGCATTATAGCTGAAAAATATTATATGTCAAGACTCGGGCATATTACCCAAAATAACTTTTTATATTTACGCAACTTATTAATAAGATATAGATTAGTAATTTTATACTTTGGCGCTTTTAAAATAATATATACCCTCGTCTAGTTTAATATCATGTTTGTTTAATTTAGTCTCGTCATTGTTTTACGCACCTTTGTGACTACTAACAAAGATCCTTCAGATAGACAGAGCATTCTTTTTAACTTCCCTACGTTGCCGATTATAAGAATCCTAGTTTCATCATCATTTTCAAACTCGAATTTTCAAAGGAAAAAAAGCCACACTCAAGAAACAATTATGGGAAGAAGATGAAGAAACATACCTCAATATCTGTTAACAGACAGACAAGGACTTCCACTTGTTGTTCCCATATCATGACCCAGAAATCAGAAATAGTAGAGTTCAATGGACACTGAGTGGCAATGAAACTTGGACCGTCTTTTAAGAGCGATTCTAATTTGCTAGCATTTATGTAATCATCTTTTGTAGATGGAAGCAGTATTCTGTTATGATCAAATGGTAGTATATCCGGCTGTCTATTTTTCATGGGATAACATCGAGCAACTGATATATTACACTTGGCTGACTCTTGGTTCTAAAAGAAACAAGGTTACACATCAAGAAGCATAAAAAAGCTCTGGGAGAATAACCGAAAAAAAATAAAAATTATTAACGTCTTAAAAAGGGGCTAGAAAGAGGAAAAATCAGGCATGCAGCATTGGCAACATTAAAAAAAAACTCAGATGTGTGGAGATTATGCAAGATTATTATCATAAAAGTAATACAAACCAAAGTTTCACAGAAGAAACTGATGAAAAAACAGAGTTGATATTTGACAGAAACCCAGTTTCTTACTCAGCAGCAATACTTCTTACTACTAATGCTGAAAAAACAAACACAAAATCGCGAAATAAAACACTAATTTCAATGTTCCATTCTGATTGCACTTTTCCCTACATTACATTTAAACTTTTTTCCGGATTAAGATGACATATACTGGTTGGAGAAAAGATGGAACAAAGTAGAAAATTCTATGTCACTGGTAGAAAGTTACAGGTTATAAATGAATTTGTGCACTTAGGCTGTCAGGTTTCATCAACTGATGGGCGGATTAGTCATGTTGATCTGTGGGGAGTAGAGGACTTGGGACAATGAGGGAGGTTGTTTTAAGAAAAAAATTGAAAAATACTGGTTTAAGTAACATTAATTTACGAAGAGAATTTTAGATAATATTACAGCACTAGTTTATAGCTACGGTCACGAAATGCGGAAATTTCAACAGAAGTAAATTAAAAAAGAATTCTGTTAGGTTTTGAAAAAGATTGATACGTCTAAGTGATGAGTTTAATGAGGTGGTTCTAAGCAGTAATTTGGGGCTGAGTCATATAACATTACAAATAGTATGGCTAGATATTTGCATAAATTAGCATCACTCCAAGTAGATCCACTTGTTAAAGACAGTATACTAAGAGTGTTTGATGGATATGAGAAAGGATTCTTGGACTAGCCAGGCGAAACCAATTTTAAAAAGTTGTGGAAAAGCTAGGATCGGGATCTCTCTATAGAGGGGGGGGCTTAGTTTAAGACGTGGTATAGTAGGGTGAAATTAAAGTGGCATCAGAAAATGAGGAAAATCTTACCATTTGAACACAGGAGGAAATATTTGGGGAGGATGAGGTCGAGAGCCGATTCTTACTTTTGCCTGACGTGTGTAGAAGGTAGAGACGATTTAGTTAATTTCTTTGTTTTCTTAAGGAACGAAGGGTCGA
This sequence comes from Artemia sinica, assembly GCA_027921565.1. Lineage (NCBI taxonomy): Eukaryota > Metazoa > Arthropoda > Branchiopoda > Anostraca > Artemiidae > Artemia > Artemia sinica. The sequence goes on along the minus strand of CM051261.1, from coordinate 44,300,448 downwards.
GGAGAAACAATGTTTCCCCACCTATCAAGATTTGAATCTACTTATCCAAATGCCCCAAGATAATAAATAACTCAATGCGGACTCCCATCAAATTACACTGTATTTGAGGGAATTGTCTGTTCTCCTCCGAATGCCAGGAGAAACACTCGTTCCCATCGTCTACGATTTCAGCCTCATGGCCACCGGGTGGAAACAGCCACGAGGTCGCCCAAGAACAAGATGGTACGGTAGTCTACATCAGTTCCTAAGCAAGGGCGGAATAAGACCTGAAGTTGCAGCCGCAGCTGCTCAAGACCCGCTGTTTGCGCCAAGTTGGCAGGGGAATATGACCTTATTTTAAATACCCCTCCACAGTGGTTCTAAGCTGATTCTCCTCATGAAAAATTCCCTCTGGAAAATTACCCCAAACGTAAAATTGAGCAGCCACATGGAAGGTAAGAAAAAGAATACAGAAAAGAAGGAATCTGGGAATATTCTACCAATATCCCAAAATACAGGTAGAATATGTGGTATAGAAAACCCTAAAGTATTAATTTTTATATTTTAGTTCTTATAATTACCTTTTTCATGTTTTTTTTTTCTTTGGGGGGGGGGGGGGGGTCAGTTATAATAGCAAGGTAATATAAAATTTAAACAAAAATAATTTGGAAATATAGAATTGGTGGCAACTGTGGAAGGGGTTCCTTAGGATGGAAGTGCACAGAGATACAGGCTGAAACTTCTAAGTACGAATAATTGCTTCCCGTGGACAACCATGTACATCAGAAGGTTTCCCCCTCTAAAGTACCTTTTAGGGGCGTTTACTTTTTTTATTTCCTTTTATTTAAGTGCCATTTAAACAACAGAGAGTAAAAATCCGAGTCAGAACCAAGCAAATTTAAAATGGACGGAGCTCCTTATTGAAAGAAAAAAAAAAACAAGCAAATTATTTTTGATAACTTTAATCTTGTCCTGCTATGATAACTAACACACCCCCCCCCCCAAAAAAAAAAAACACAACAAAAGAATTAAAAGAAATAAAAAATATAGAAATAAATAATATATAATATTCTACAAAACATATTCTATCAATATTCTGCAATAAAGGTAGAATTTTCTAAAATCCCTTCTTTATTTCATTCTTTTTATTTGTCTTACTTTCCCTTTGGCTGCTCAATTTTACATATATGGGAAATTTCCGGGGGGAACAGCCGGACACCCCCACAGTACCGTAAGATATCTGATAAAGGTCCTTTTTATAAACCCTCCTCCTGGGAAATCCCGTAGCCACAATGGAAAAAACGACAAGATTTGGCACTAAAATACCCCCTTTTACTGTTTCTTCCCAAGAAACAATCCCCTGACCTGTTCACATCAATTGACTAGTGGTACGAAAATTGACAGTTCCTAATGCAAAATAGCTCAAATAATGTATTCCAGGAAAAAGCTACCGTATCGTGGCATTGTTTCATTTGCATAATTTAAGTCCAAGGATCGTGGCTGTATCAAATCAAAGCTGTATTAGACGGAGTAAGACTATCATATATTTGGAGTGAGAGGCTAGAACAAGCGGAAAAGCCTCAGTCGCTTAATGACTGATTTATGAGTAGAATAAAAGACGAGGAACTTCCGATTTGGAGTCAAGTAGCAGGAAGATCTGAAACATTGAATTTTAATTTCCAAGTTAAAGATTTTTTTATTTAGATTATTATTTTAAACTAGATCCACCGACTGAGACTTTAGGGACTTGGTTCTGAATTCAAGCCAATTGTCTGATACTAAAAAAGTAAAAGGGTTTTGCAAGAAAATCCTAGCTTAGGATAGGGATCGCTCTAGTCCCAAATGTAACTTAGGAGTTGAGCAATTGACACACATTCTTGTAAAGTTGAGTAGAATGTCAACAGCTTTCTCGTTTTAGAAGTAATTTTTCTAAGGGTGATATCCTTGAGTTTCCAGGGGTCTTCCAGACGAAAGTAAAAAAGACAAAAGTTCAGGTTGAAGTTTTAAAGAAAGGCGAGTAATCTTTTTTTCGGGGGTAGGAGAGAATATTAACCCTTAGGTTATTCATTTTGTGATTTGTATTATGGAATGAGCAACATGCTTGCTATCCGGTAAAAAAAAGACCCAGCAACTGAAAAACTGATAGGATGTCCTGTGCGTCATCAATGGGTTCGTAGGATCTTTTTTCCTTCTTTATTAATGAATATTGTATTATATGGCTCGTTTGGCTTATAATAAACCTATTATAACACTAACCCCTTCAAATACTTATCCGGTATACTACATAAGGATCAATAACAAGCACATTTGTAGTAACCAGTTTTCAAAATTAAAAATAAAAACAAATTAAATGCACCTGAGAATCTAGAAGCTCCTTCCATTTGAGTTCAAGAGGAGTTGGTCCATTGATGCTTCTTTTCGTTAATCCATCAACAAACCTGTCGAACTTGTCAACGTCTAAAGCAAATCGTTCCAACACGCTTGTTTCGCTGAATATATCTCCTTTATGGTTCATAGGAAGGGTTTCCTGCCTTTCAGCTAAAACTTGAACATCAGGAGATGTTGAAGATGCTACTTTATTCGTCTCACTCTGAGTCGATTGAACTTTTAAAGGTTTTATCTCTGACTGAGGTGTAACTAGAAGGAGAAAGATAGCAGATTTTTGTCCTCTGTTCTTACTGATCAATGACCTAATTTCTTTGCAACTATTTTCTAACTTGTTAGTAGCATTTGCATAGCTATTTATATTAAGACCAGGGGTGTACTTAGTGATACGGTTGAGGGGCAGGTGGGGATCTCATTGGTTTTCCTGTAATTTTCACTTACTTCTTTTTTAAATTAACGGAAAACTGGTGTAGCCTACTATCCTGTCCTGCAGAACTGGGGACACCATAATTATTTTATATTTTTATACGGAGGGAAGCATAAAACCATCAGTGTAAGTACCAAGGGTAGCATAAATACCAAGGTTATTTACCAAAGAACATATAGTTATATCTACAGTTACATCGCACATAGTAACACAAATCTGGACTCGAAATAAGAGAGGGTTCAGACGCTCGACACAGGTTGGGATTCAATCTAAAACTCAAAGCTCAAAAATATCGAACACCATTTCAAGACAGGTCCGACAACTACGGATCCATGCAAAGGAATGTTTTCGACTCGATCTTTTTCATACGGTCGACAGTTATCAGGTGTCATCTTGACACGAAGATCCGAGATTGTTCACTTTTGAGTTTCAGACTGGATTGAAGACTGTCCAGCATCTAAGTGCCACTAAAGACAAGACAAAAATAACGCAGAATCAACTTCAAAAATGGACAAAACACAAGTACATTTTGAGTCCACTTTCGGATATCATCATGGTTGCAGTAAAGCACAAACCACGGCCCATAGTAACCAAAAATTAAAAACGCGTTAAAAAAAAATGGCTAGTGAGAAAAAACTGCCATTTGTAGCTGATTCAAGAATAGAACTGTGTACACACTTTGACACAGTTCTGTTTCATTTAAATATTGTCTCTTCACCTAAAAAATTTAATTTTTATTTGTTCAGCATTAAGGCTGATCTTACTGAGGAAAGCTACTAGGTTTTTTTTTTTTACCAGAATATTCAATTTGTCAAATTTTTGACCAAAAATATTTCTATTTTTTGAATTTTTTTTTATCTATATGAACAAGTCAAAACTTAATCTGATGATATTCACTTTCTTGTATGTTGTGAGGCTTAGTGTCACAGCCCTTTATTAAATTCAAAACTGTGAGCATTCTATATGATATTTTCTATATAAAGCATCAGTACACTAAAGTGACAATAATTTTTTTGTCCTTGAACACAAAATCATTTTTTAAATGAACCAATCGGGAGATTTCCCGTCCTAAAAAACCCTGAAGAACGTTCTCTCATGCACAAACATATAAAAAAAAATCTATGACATTTTGCTCCGCAATTTGGGACATTAAAACCGAGAATTTTTTTTTTAATTTCTCCATTGGCTCTTTTAGACTTACCACAACACCTGGTTTTATGCATACAGTCAAGGTATCTGAATGATGTTTCTCATGATCAGAAAGTAGTGTGGTTTTAGTCAAAGTCACTAACAAGATTTCGCCCACCTACCATATCTAAATCTATAGCTCTTTCATGACGAACTCGATTTTATAGCAGTAATACACTCAAAAATTCGTTTCCCTCGAGCGTCACTCTTGAAAAACATGTTCAATTGAAATAAGGTATGGCAAAATGACATCCAGCATTTAACCCTTACTTTTTTGGTGTATTTCCCAGGTAAACAGTCCATACGTGTAATAGACACCCCTAGCTTCCCCCAGAACGTCACTTAAGAATCATTTACGTAATGTGCCATAAATGCCCTACTAGCTACATTACCGATATCAGTTCAGCAGTTGGAATTCACTAAACTACAGCATGAATTGTTTGAATGGCGCAAGATAATTGAAAGTTAACACGTACACATTGCTGAATTGAAGGTGGCTAGTTTAGGAGCCGCTTGAGAGCTTATCAGGATTGTTTATCGACGATTCCAACACACGGCCAAGTTTTCCAAACACCTATTGATGCTATTCCTACTCAAAGGTTAGGATAGGCACGTCGACTTGCCTGAGTTTATTCTGTAATCTAATATATTTCCTCTAAACTAACGTAAAAGCCTTCATTCTCAGTTTATAAAGAGAACTTATTGTAAACATTTAGTTAAATTTCGAAAATCATTATTTATATGCTAGTGTATTTTTATTTATTTATTTAATTTTTTGCCAAAATACACACTTTTTACCAAACTTAGTAAAAGTTCAGTCATCGAAAAAGTGACAAAGATTAGCTAAAATAAATAAGGAGGTAGAAAAAATAAGATGCTGCACTACCATTAACTAACAATTACCTTGAGTCATTGACAGCGCTGCATCCAGTTCTGCAAGCAAGTCAACGTTTGACATCACACTCGAGCTTCTCGACGTATGAACCGGGCTAGATGTCACAGAACCAGCTGGGGTTGGTTGCAGTATTACACCACTAACCGGCGCACTATTGGCTGAATCTAGAACATTATTTAGCAATTCCTGCTTCTTGAAAGTAGGTCGGACTTGAATATGGGTGCTGCTGTAGGCTTGTCTGATTGGAGATGTCTGTGGATAGTAGCTATTCGGCTGAATCACCGGCAAAGGATTCACGCTAGAACCAGTCATGGAGTGTTCAGGATGGGAAGGAAACGCTCCACGGGCTTGTGGGTAATGAGGAAAATTATGGCCATTCGTTGGGTAGGAAACATTAGCAGAAGGTGCAGGTTCTTTTGAAGTAAACTGAGACGAGGAGAGACCTGTTGAATTTGGAGCTGCTTGCACACTTGAATTAGAATTATAAGGATGAGTGGCAGGGACATATGATGACTGGTACCCATAAGCTTGGTAGGTATTCACCCCAGTGCTACTGTAAGACGAATCTGCACTTGAATTTGAGGCGGCCAAAGGAGCCTGCAATGGTCCTGACGAATGAATAGTAGATTGTTGCTTTCCAGAAGAGGATCCAGGCCAACCGAGCGGCGTCACTTGCATACTTGGGGTTGAATACTGACTATAAGGGTAATTACTTGCCACTTGCGAGTATTGATAAGTAGAAGGTTGAGAGCTACTCACAGAATTCGTACTAAATGTTACATTTGTTGATAAATTTAAAGAGGCGGACGAATTGTGAGGCAGCCCTGGTACAGGAGTAGTGGGTTGATTTTGCCCACAAGTAACTGAACATGGAGTAGAGCTAGGGATGCTCACGACCAAAGGAGACAAGGGCATTCTTGGGTAGCCGGTAACTGATCCAGGACTTGTAACCTGATGTATGTGACGAGTTCCATTCATATTATATTGCTGCTGATATTCCTTGTTAGGATACATAGAAGGTGCAAGTACAGAAGAAAAAGAGACATCCGTGTGGCTTAGAGAAGATACAAAAGTGGAAGCCTGTGGATGTGAACTAGCCATTGGGCTAGCTGGAAACCCACCTTGGTTAATACCCGCTGCAGATTTTGGTTGTTCGCAAGGCTGGTTAAAACTTATTTGTTGGGCCGCAAACTGATCATATACTGGCTGACCAGAAGACGCTGAAGATAAAGGGGACTCAAAACTTGGCTTGCCTGTATTCAAGTTACCAACTGGCAAGGAATTATAATAGCTTCCATGAGGCAAAGGCCCAACAGCTGCGTGCGACACAGTGGAAGGATATGGCTGATATGGGATGCTTGCTGGGGCAGAGTATTTAACGGGTTCCATCTCTGCTCCATATTTCATCGCTTGATTTTGTGTTGGAGGAGTAAACGCAGCACCGTATTTCATTCTTGAATCCAACGTAGCAACAGACCCTGGGGCCATCGTAGGCATTTGCGAGCCAGGAGGGTAGGGCAAGTTCAGTGGATTTTGCGACGGCACTTTATAGACAGGAGAATGATATTCCTGACCCAAACTGACTTTTTCAAAAGCATAAGTAAGAGGTGCACTGGAGGAACTACTTGGATATGAGTCAAGAGGATATCCCTTCACACTAGGATTCTCAGCACCAAGAGGAGATGGTCGAAATCCAGGATAAGAAGATGCTGAAGTTCTCGCAAATAAGTAATCTTTTAGTCTTGCTCCAGGCACAGAATCAGCCTCACCATAAAGTTTCTTCATTTCTCGCTTCTTCAAAGTTTCTTGCCTTTCTTCTTCTTGCACTGAGCAAACACTACCCAGCCTTTTCTGCAGCTTATCCAGATTCTCATCCAGTTTCTTATAAAATTCGACTCCGCTTTCAGTTTTTGCCCTAAGATCATCATACGCATCATACGCATCAATCAAAGCCTTTATAGTGTCATCTCTGGCTGCAAGGACCTCATTAATAGCTTTCCGTGTGTCAGCAAATCTTGCATTTGTTTCTATTAGTGCTTGCAATATGTTTTCTTGAGCATAAAGATTTTGCTCAATAAGCTGAACCTAAAACAGAGAAAATAAGCTGAATATAAGCTCAATAAGCTGAACCTAAAACAGAGAAAATAAGCTGAATATAAGCTCAATAAGCTGAACCTAAAACAGAGAAAATAACTTTATTTACACACACAAATGAAGGAAAAGGCCTATTTCAAGCAAAACCTGAATAGATTGAATTCATAACCTCTGTATAGCAAGAATAACCAGAAAATGTGAACAGTCTCGAAGTAAAACTCTGGATGATCTGAATCCATTCTAAAAAATTGGCTTTGGGAATTTACTTTGAAGCGAAGCCTAGAAAAGTCAAGCCAACTCATGTTCCGGGAAGCCATTTCATTAGTATATTTGACTAAATCTCCCAAGGGCATATTGTCCAGGGGTAACACTACTTTTTAAGAAAACTAAATAAATAATTCCAGTTTATATAGCAAAAAAACTAGCTTAAAAACTTAAAACTAGCACCCAAACTTTAAAACTTATAAAATAGCACTCAAAAATTGCGGTTTATTTTCTTTTAATTTCTTTACATTTATCACTTTTACCTCTTTTTCTGATCAACAGTTTTTATACATTACATTTCATCATTTAGACTTACATTTTTAAACCCTATACTATCTTACATTTAGTAGAATCAGGGGGAGCCTCTCCAAGACTGATAGAAAGGAACAACCCAGGAAAATCCTCTGGTATACGAACTTGTACTTAATTAGAGCAAAGCCAACACTGACCTCAAACCTGCCGAAACACTTAAGTAGATAAAAAAAAAAACATTCTTTCTTTAATATTTTATATAATGAAGTGGACTCTCATAATTAAAACTAAAATCTTATGCTTCTTATCTTTTCTTTACGGAGATCTAATTTATTTTTCTTAAGTAAGTTCCAGAAGCAGTACAAAGGGTCCGGTTTAACAGTTCACTAAGTCCATAGCAGTAAGTTTTTATGAACAGGTTCCCAAATTCAGAAAACTAATTTTAAAGCCAGCACGATGAATCGACTGATCAAGTTCCCTTTCCCATACTTCATTTCTTTGACAAGACATAGAAAAGCTTTTGGTTTTTCACAGCAAATTATACATCTTTTTTTCACTTGCAAAAACAGTAGGAAATAGAATCTTTTGATATGAATCTTTACCATTTGCCTAAAACAAAAGAAAAGAAAAAATCTTTTGTGCATAGGACAGTGGCTACTTTTGATATGAATTTTTACCGTATGCCTAAAAAACAAAAAGAAAAAATAGAAAAAAAAAATCTTCTTTGCATAGGAAAGTGGCTAGTAACAAAAATTCAAAATCGGGACGCATTTTTCCGTTTCTGAAAAATTTATGCTATCTAACATAATTCTCTTTCAACTGCCACAGCTAAGTTGCGGATAAACTGCCACACCTAAGTTGCGGATCAACTACCATAATTAAGTTCACGATGAAAATTACAAATCCCCTGTGGTTAAAGCTGAACAACCCAACTCCAAGTAATAACCCAGGACAAATGCATTTGGTTTACATTTCCTGCATTTTAGAGCAGTTCAGCAAGCGCTGAAACCTCAAGTACACATTCAAACAATTTAAAATATTCAAAAAATCCAATTCAAAACACCGAATTGCACCTATTTTGTGATCCAATACTTTGAAAATGGACTTGGTTTCCTTCGATAATGAATCCTCCATATACGGCAATAATGTAATATGCCTATTTATTGCAAAATTAAGCAAAAAAAACTTTTTGCACAAATTAAGTTTTTCAGAAAAAAGTAAATAACTCCATTAAACCAAAAATGAACGAAAATAGAATCAAATAATCTACCAAGCATACAACTACCACAAATCAGTATCAATAAATAAATGAAACCCGAAACAAACAGAAATTTAAATACATACTAAATACTGATTTGTGGCAGCTGTATGCTTGGTAGAATATTTGATTCTATTTTTGTTCATTTTTGGTTTAATGGAGGTCTTTACTTTTTTGAAAAACTTATTTTGTGCAAAAAGTTTTTTTGATTAATTTCTGTTCGTTTTATATTGACATAGTCTTTTTCAGGGAGAAAGATCAATGCGCCTCTTCTAATGTTAAACAACCATCCCTTCCACATAACCTTAAATACCCACTGGGCATAACTAACAACCCTTGCCCCTAATCTCTGGGCTTTGTTTCAACCACAAAAGCCTTGTTATATGATATTTAGACCATTTTGAATAGCATGTCTGTCTCAAAATTTCTATTAGACGCATTTTGGGACAATACGACGTGTGTGTAGGGGGGAGGGGTAGCTGCCCTCTGATCATTTTAACTCTTAAAAAGAACACTAGAGCGTCAGATTATCAATCCAATGAGCCCCCTCCGAAATTTATATGAACCCACTTTCTATAAAAATCCCATGTGTCCCCAGGGCATAACTTACAACCATCTTCAAAGACATAATATCCAGAACTTTCAACTACGTTGAAAAAAATGGTTATCTCAAAATTTTGATTATATGTGTTTGGGGAAATGGTGGGCCTGAGAGGGGGGTTAGTTGCCCTCCAATCAGTTTCGAGTAGCCTATTAAAAAGGGCACTAGCCCTTTAAATTTCCAATTGAATGAGCTCGTTTTGAAGTTTCTACAACAACATTTTCTATAAAAAAAAAAACCTTATATGCCCCCAGGGCATAACGCACAACCATTGCCTCGAAGGCTGTGGGGGGAAGGGGTTGCCATCCTCAAAGACCTAATGTCCAGAACTTTCAACTACGTTGAACAAAATAGTATCTCAAAATTTTGATTGGATCTGTTTGGGGAAATGGTGGGCGTGAGAGGGGGGTTAGTTGCCCTCCAATCACTTTCGACTATTAAAAAGGGCACTAGCCCTTTCAATTTCCAATCGAATGAGCCCTTTTTGAAGTTTCTACGAAAACACTTTCTATAAAAATCTTATATGCCCCCAGGGCATAACTTTAAACCCTTGCCCTGAGGCGTTTGGGGGTTTGTCATCTTCCAAGACATAATTTCCAGAATTTTCAACTACGTTGAAGAAAATGCCTATCTTAAAATTTTAATTGGATGTGTTTGGGGAAATAGTGGGCGTGAGAGGGGGGTTAGTTGCTCTCCAATCACTTTCGACTATTAAAAAGGGCACTAGCCCTTTCAATTTCGAATTAAATGAGATTTTTTTGAAGTTTCTACGACAGGGTATTCTATAAAAACCTTATATGCCCTCATGGCATAACTTACAACCCTTGCCCTAATTTAATAGTCTTTGCCTCAAAGACCTAATTTCCAGAACTTTTAACTACGTTGAACAAAATGCCTATCTCAAAATTTTGATTGGATGTGTTTGGGGAAATGGTGGGCGTAAGAGGGGGGTTAGTTGCCCTCCAATTACTTTCAACTATTAAAATGGGCACTAGTCCTTTCAATTTTCAATCGAGTGAGCCCTTTTTGAAATTTTTAAGACAACGCTTTCTATAAAAACCTTATATTCCCCCAGGGCATAACTTACAACCCTTGCCCAGACGGCTGCGGAGGGAGTGTTCTTCTCAAAAACATAATTTCTATCTGGAATTCAACTACGTTGAACAAAAAGTCTATCTCAAATTTTGATTGGATGTGTTTGGGGAAATGGTGGGCGCGAGAGGGGGTTATTTGCCTTCAATCACTTTCGACTATTAAAAAGGCCACCAGCCCTTTGAATTTTCAATCCAATGAGGTCTTTTTGAAGTTTCTACGAAACACTTTCTATAAAAACATTAAATTCCCCCAGGGTATAACTTACAACCCTTGCCCAGACGGCTGCGGGGGGAGTGTCCTCCTCAAAAACATAATTTCTATCTGGAATTCAACTACGTTGAACAAAAAGTCTATCTCAAATTTTGATTGGATGTGTTTCGGGAAATGGTGGGCGTGAGAGGGGGGTTATTTGCATTCAATCACTTTCGACTATTAAAAAGGCCACCAGCCCTTTGACTTTTCAATCCAATGAGGTCCTTTTGAAGTTTCTACGAAACACTTTCTATAAAAACCTTATGTGCCCCCAGGGCATAACTTACGACCCTTGACCTGAGGGGTTTGTCTTCCTCAAAGACATAATTTCCATAATTTTCAACTACGTTGAACAAAATGCCTATCTCAAAATTTTGATTGGATGTGTTTCGGGAAATGGTGGGCGTGAGAGGGGGGTTATTTGCATTCAATCACTTTCGACTATTAAAAAGGCCACCAGCCCTTTCAATTTCCCATTAAATGAGTTTTTTTTAAGTTTCTACGACAACACTCTACAAACACCTTATATGCCCCCAGTGCATAACTTACAGGCCTTGCCCTGATAACACTCTACAAACACCTTATATGCCCCCAGTGCATAACTTACAAGCCTTGCCCTGAGGGCTCTGAGGGGGTTATCATCCTCAAAGACCTAATTTCCAGAACTTTTAACTTCGTTGAACAAAATGTATATCTCAAAATTTTGATTGCATGTGTTTGGGTTTGGGGAAATGGTGGGCGTGACAAGATGGTTAATTGCCTTCCAATCCCTCTCGACTATTAAAAAGGGCACTAGCCATTCCAATTTCCAATCGAGTGAGCTCTTTTTGAAGTTTTTACGACAACGCTTTCTATAAAAACCTTATATTCCCCCAGGGCATAACTTACAACACTTGCCCAGACGGCTGGGGGGGAGTGTCCTCCTCAAAAACATAATTTCTATCTGGAATTCAACTACGTTGAAAAAAATGTCTATCTCAAATTTTGACTGGATGTGTTTGGGGAAATGGTGGGCGTGAGAGGGGGGTTATTTGCCTTCAATCACTTTCGACTATTAAAAAGGCCACCAGCCCTTTGAATTTTCAATCGAATGATATCTTTTTGAAGTTTCTACGAAACACTTTCTATAAAAACATCATATTCCCCCAGGGTATAACTTACAACCCTTGCCCAGACGGCTGCGGGGGAGTGTCCTCCTCAAAAACATAATTTCTATCTGGAAATCAACTACGTTGAAAAAAATGTCTATCTCAAAATTTTGATTGGATGTGTTTGGGGAAATGGTGGGCGTGAGAGGGGGGTTATTTGCATTCAATTACTTTCGACTATTAAAAAGGCCACCAACCCTTTGAATTTCCAATCGAATGAGGTCTTTTTGAAGTTTCTACGAAACACTTCTATAAAAACATTATATGCCCCCAGGGCATAACTTACAACTCTTGACCTGAGGGGTTTGTCTTCCTCAAAGACATAATTTCCAGAATTTTGAAATATGTTGAACAAAATGCCTATCTCAAAATTTTGATTGGATGTATTTGGGGAAGTGATGGGCGTCAGAGGGGGGTTAGCTGCTCTCCAATCACTTTCGACTATTAAAAAGGGCACTAGCCCTTTCAATTTCCCATTAAATGAGCTTTTTTGAAGTTTCTACGACAACACTCTACAAAAACCTTATATGCCCCCAGTGCATAACTTACAAGCCTTGCCCTGAAGGCTCTGAGGGGGTTATCATCCTCAAAGACCTAATTTCCAGAACTTTTAACTTCGTTGAACAAAATGCATATCTCAAAATTTTGATTGCATGTGTTTGGGAAAATGGTGGGCGTGACAAGGGGGTTAATTACCTTCCAATCACTCTCAACTATTAAAAAGGGCACTAGCCATTCCAATTTCCAATCGAATGAACCCTTTTTGAAGTTTCTACGACAACTCCTTCGATACGAAGTGCCCTGTTCTAGAAAAAAAATAAACAATACATTGTGCCAACATCGTTCTTTACTTAGGCAGCGCAATTGCGCTGCCTATAATTATTTCAGCATGACTAATATTTTGATTCTACAAGAAAAACTGCCTTTTCTTTTTCCCTTTTCTGCCATTTATTTACGCAAGGTTATGTTAAGTTACGTAAATAAGCACGTTATATAAAGTACTCGGGTATATACTTCGCTAAAAAAATTCTTTATTGTATTGTATTGTAGATAAATTCTTGTATTGTAGAAAATACAAGTTCGGATTACTCTCAACACAGTGCTGACTAGGGCGAACATACCAAATAGTGTTAGTAGCATTATCGCGATACCAACGCACAAAACATGTGAAAAAAAAAAGAATTGGTAAATAGAACAAGAACAACAAAAACAAAGAAACAGGGTGGTGTCCAAAAGTTGGTATGCCAAAAAAAAAAAAAAAAAAAAAACCTTGGAGCCTTGAAGCCTGGTTTTTATTAAATATTCCGTCTCGAACTAATGTAGTTGTAGCACCACTTTTTACAGATCAACATCTCTTGTTTTACCCAGCTTCATACCTTGTCAATCTGTTTCATGCAAACCAAATCGGAATACGGCAAGTATTTTTCCTTTCAATCCCTTTTGTACTAACTTCATTCCTTGAAAATAACGTTTCTAATAAGAATACCGAAGAATATTTTGGAATAATTACTCCTTAATAAAAGAGACTTTTGTTTTAAAGTATTGGTGACAATAACTTAAAGCGAAAAGACCATAAACGCTCACAGGTTCTAATTGAAAATTATATCATTGAGTTTGATTCTGGGTAAAGTGACTTCTCAGACATAGTGCATACTATAAAGGTTTTGAACCTTATTAATTAACCTAAAATCTAATTGATCACGGTCTTTTTGCATAAAAATGCAGTTTTCACGTATAGACGATAAAATTGGGTACCTGTTGATCATGCTTCTTAATTTCTTCTTTAAATAAAGTTTCGGGATTACTGTCTGGTGGCAGTGCTGCAAGTTTTTTGGTAAGGTCGTCAGCCTGTAAAGCTTCTCTTAGTTGGTGGGCGAATACAACCCGCTGTCGTTTCATTTCCTCCACTTTTTTCACAAGTCGATTCATCTCCATCATATGCATCTCATGAGGCGTGTCTGAAATGAATTATACAATTTATAGACATAGGTGCACACAAATAAAACATTTAAGAGGGGGGGGGAGTATAAACAAACGTGCTTTTGAAAAAACTATTTTCATAATCTCCCCGTAGATCTGTTTTCTTAAACATAATATATATATATATATATATATATATATATATATATATATATATATATATATATATATATATATATATATATATATATATATATATATATATATATATATATATATTATATATATATATATATATATATATATATATATATATATATATATATATATATATATATATATATATATATATATATATATATATATATATATATATATATATATATATATATATATATATATATATATATATATATATATATATATATGTATATATATATATATATATATATATATATATATATATATATATATATATATATATATATATATATATATATATATATATATATATATATATATATACTTACTTTGACACTTAATTTGACACTTATTTTGAGTGTTCATTTGACACTTTCGTTTTTTCTATTATCCAACATCTGGCAAATTTTACTTTGTATAATTGGTAAGTGTCTGTAACACCGAGTCAATCCCTCATCTGAAAACAATGATGAGATGTTAATACCTAAAACTGAAGTACTTATTACATGAAAAAGAAGACGTATTTCCCCGGAGAACTTATACATCAGTCAGTTGGTCTCAGATAATTAGAGCAAGTATACACCGTTGCCCTTTTTTTATGCATGAAAGCAAGTGAGTATTGCAAACAGTTTAAACACGTCACTTACAGTTAGTAGCTTTCATTAAAATGTGACAAATTTTATACATAATTTGGTAAGTATTCCCTGTTATGTCTCATGACTAAAGGGGGGGAGGAAACTTTCAGGAAACATGCCAGTGCTTGTTTTACAGTGTATACCCATCTTTGGGAACGAAAGTTGGTTCAGCATTTGACGACTGTCTTTGCAAGTAAGCATCTACTACAATTTTACATGAGATACTTCGGTTTAGCGAACGATCTTTGAATATTTAAGGGTTTAAAGTTTCCCAGCAGGCGGGCCGTAAAAATAAGTGGTTTATGCTAAATTGTACATTCCTTTTCTCCCCAATGTGGCAACTTCATCCATGAATGCTTGGAGTTAAAAGCCGATATAGTATGCTCATTTTTAATCTAATACCTCCCCTTCCTTAAACAAATAAAACAAAACTTGCCACAACAGACCCTAAATTAAATTCAATTTTTCGCACAAAAAATACCGAAATACATGACACTTTTTTTCTTTGGAAATAGCTTACAATTTAAATACCTCATTTAAATATCAAAATTTGTATACTAGGTACGATCTCCAGAACCGATTCTCACGGACATCTCATACCTTCTTGCCTTATTGTTATTTAGTGCCTATTTTTGGCTGTTTGACGGACATCAACCACCAATATATAACGCCTTTCATAAAACAAATATCTTACACAGTTAGATAAAGGTTTGAACCCAGCCTCCTTTGTGCAGGTATGCATATATACCTAGTCTTGAAAAAAAAACCTTATAAAATCAGACTGTTAAATTTTATCGGTCAAATATCAATATTGGCAAATCTATAGTGAACCATGGATTTTCGACAATAAAGAAACAGTGAAATAGCCGATCCAAAACAAGCGCGATAATCTAAGTTTAGTTAACAATCCATGAAACTATGATCTTTCTTTTATAGTAAAAAGCAATCACTAAGTTTTCTCGCCTGGTTTCAATAAAGTTTTATGTTTTATCTTTTAGGTACCCTGAAAGGTAGAAGGCTATTTTTCTGTAAAAGGCCCGAAAATATTGTACGAAGGTATTAAGTATGTACATTGAATGTTTTCCAATGGAGGGGGATATCTGTAAAAACAGCAAAAGAAACATTGTAAAATTAAAAAAAAAACTACGCGTTCAGGGATATCATGCACATAAGCCTAGCCTCGTGCTTAGAGTATATACTTACTGCTCAAGCGATCTAATGATGGCAGTTGCTCTTCAATTTCGTCAAGGGACTGACTCAAAATCTTCAAATTGGGCAATTGAGCAGTTGAAGCCAGCTCAATTT
Source organism: Artemia sinica (assembly GCA_027921565.1). Classification (NCBI taxonomy): domain Eukaryota; kingdom Metazoa; phylum Arthropoda; class Branchiopoda; order Anostraca; family Artemiidae; genus Artemia; species Artemia sinica. Next base: position 44,284,549 of record CM051261.1, on the reverse strand, counting down.
AAAAAAAAAAACAAAAAAAACATTGCAAAATTAAAGAAAAACTACGCGTTCAGGGATATCAAGCACACAAGCCTAGATTCGTGCTTAGAGTATATACTTACTGCGCAAACGACCTAATGATGGCAGTTGCTCTTCAATTTCGTCAAAGGACTGACTCGAAATCTTCAAATTGACCAATTGAGCAGTTGAAGCCTCAATTTAAAAAAAAATTACAAAATTAAAAAAAAAAACTACGCGTTCAGGGACATCATGCACATAAGCCTAGCCTCGTGCTTAGAGTATATACTTACTGCGCAAGCGATCTAATGATGGCAGTTGCTCTTCAATTTCGTCAAGCGACTGACTCAAAATCTTCAAATTCGCCAATTGAGCAGTTGAAGCCTACTCAATTTAAAAAAAAAAAAAACATTGCAAAATTAAAGAAAACTACGCGTTCAGGGATATCGTGCACACAAGCCTAGCTTCGTGCTTAGAGTATATACTTACTGCGCAAACGACCTAATGATGGCAGTTGCTCTTCAATTTCGTCAAAGGACTGACTCGAAATCTTCAAATTGGCCAATTGAGCAGTTGAAGCCTCAATTTAGAAAAAAAATTGCAAAAAAAAACTACGCGCTCAGGGATATCATACACATAAGCCTAGCCTCGTGTTTAGAGTATATACTTACTGCCCAAGTGACCTAATGATGGCAGTTGCTCTTCAATTTCGTCAAGGGACTGACTCAAAATCTTCAAATTGGCCAATTGAGCAGTTGAAGCCTGCTCAATTTAAACAAAAAAACAAAAAAATATTGCAAAATTAAAAAAAAACTACGCGTTCAGGGATATCATGCACATAAGCCTAGCCTCGTGCTTAGAGTATATACTTACTGCGCAAGCGATCTAATGATGGCAACTGCTCTTCAATTTCGTCAAGGGACTGACTCATAATCTTCAAATTGGCCAAAGTAGTTGAAGCCTTGTGAAGCAAGTCATTAGAAACAGAGGCTTTCTTGTGAGCATTTCTATATTTTTCTATTTCATGGCGAATTTCAGCCAAAACCATTGACGGTGGCCTTTTTCCAATGGCTTTATGATACGCTGCTTCTTTTTCTTCATCTAACTGAAAGAATGAAAATAATTAATCAAAGATCTTGTATCACTAGACACAAAATGAGACTATTTCAAGAAACATCCGTGTATCTTTTTCTTTATGGACGACAAATCGCACTAAAGTTACTAACTAAGTAAATACAAGATTGTTTAGCCTGAATTAATTTCTATTAATGTGATGGTACCTAAGACCTTTTATTATCAGACACCCAATCCCGTTAAGTAAAGCAATCTGTATGTATAAATCTATTCTGCATGGACCCCAAGCAGAGAAGCAACTGCTTTTTTAATAGGCAAAGGGCTTTGATTTTAAAAAAATCAATAACAAAAAAAAAAAAAAGCTGTTTTAGGACTGCAAATCCATATCTTTTTTTTCATATTTTCTTTTTATACCCTTAGCATAGGAAACAATTTCATCTTCCCTAATGCGGAGAGAACGAAATTTTTTGGCAAAATATTCCACTTTTCTTAAAAATGAAAATATTCAAGCAGTATAAACGGCCAAGTAGATATAACAAAAACTAATATAATAAACCTATATTAAGAAGAGGATTGGAGGCTATATGCTTACATAATTTTTAGACTTTCTAAACATAAACACATTATGTTAAAACCAGAATTTCATCTTTATATTTAAGAAACTGTCTAACTGTCTGAAAACAACACGAAGTAATATGTACCTTTAAAGTTTATGTTCCCTGTAAAACTACTACTACTACTACTGCTACTATTACTAGCAACTCACCGCAGCACCAAGCCACCTGAGGCCGACACAGCTACACAAGTTCCTCCTCCATCCCAATCTATTCAAGGCCTCCCTTTTTACATCCTCCCAGGAAGTTCCCATTTCCTTTAAATCTTTCTTTATGACGTCCTCCCACCCCAGACGAAGATGACATGCTTTCCGTTTAGCCATAGACGGTTGGCCGAAAAGGACAATCTTCGGCAATCTGTCATCCTTCATCCGCACAACGTACCCTAGCCACCTCGACCATTCTTTCATTATAGCCCTAGAAAGCGGTATTGAACTACATTTTTCGTACAGCCTACTGTTTGAACTGGTCTTGGTCTAGTTCTGGGCTTGGTCTGTTTTGGCGGGCGTTTTCGGGCTGAATTTCCTGTGAAAGTTTTAGGTATTTTATTTTTCTGCAATCTTATCGTTTATCGGTTCAACGTAAGATGGAAATTTTGCTGTTTTAAGATAGCTCACGTTCAGTTTCATCCAATAACTGATTTACATCTTTGAAAAACTTTGCGTTTTTTATTTTAATTTTAAAAATTTAAAACCTCTATAATATTTTTAAATCCCTTTACCGTATGTGCCGGGTTTGGGGGACAAACTTAAAGGGATTTTACAGAAATATAACGTTGATACATGTTTCCAATTAATAAGACCTTTATGCAGTTTCCTTAATTCTGGAAAGGATGTGACTCGGGGCAATTTTATCCAGTTGCTTTGGTGTTCTCATCGAAGCAACTCTATTAGTGACAGTGACCTATGTGGATCTGTCGTGACAATTGTAGTTTAATATTGGTGGTGGTTTTTATGTGTTTTTAGTTTATTTTAGATTTTTAATTTTTGCTTCTTTTGCGCTGAAGAAGCCTTGTTTTTATACAGGCTAAATATCCACGTCGTTTTGGTTTTTTTATCTTTTCTCTACTGGCTGTAGTCGCTTTGTTTGTTTCTGTATTGAGTTTTCTCTCTTTGTCAAGTTACTGCTGTAGGTTCTTCGAAAAATCACACACTTGAAACGGGGCATAAACCTTAACTAACTATACATGAACAACAAAATAAAGAAAAGAGACACAAGCCAGAAGGGAGGTTATAAGGGGTTCAGAAATCTTCCAATAAATTAAGTCATTCAAAATGCGACAAAAAGTAAATTACCTTCAAAAGCTCATCACAATAAGAGAGCGTGTCTTCAACTTTCTTGGTTTGGTCAGTTAATTCAACCATTAAACGATTCATCACGCTGATGGCATCGGCTTTCACAGAAAAAGCAGCGCAACGTTCAATAAGCTCCTAAAAAAATAAAAATTTGCTGCAATTGGCAAGGCCGTATCCAGAGGGGGGGGGGGGGGGGGGGGGGGGGGTAGGTGGTGTTTGAACCCCACCCCCCTCCCCGAAATGTTTGTCTGACTCGTAAAAACGTAATAAAAATGGATATAAACAAATTTTGTACGCGTTTTTTGGAGGTTTTTGTATCCCCCCCCCCAAAAAAAAAAAAAAATCTGGATACGGCCCTGGCAATTGGTAGCATTCGATAAAACAGTAAAATTCCAAGTACAAAATCCTACAACTTTAGCATTTTTCAACACTGACTACGTCTGCCGAAGTCAGTGGGTCATTTTGTTACTTTAAATTAAATTTTTCTAAAAACAAGTTTTTTCAACTAAAAGAAAGGTACGACATTAAAACCTAAAACGAACAGAAATTATTCCGAATATGAAAGAGGATGCCCTCTCCTTCATACCTCGCTCTTGACATTAATGTTTTTAAGTATTTGGAGTTATTCTTAAAAAATTGGGAGAAAAAGTCAAGCTTTAGCGGAAAGAGCGAGGTATTAAGGAAGTGGCATCCCCCCTCATAGACGAAATAATCTTTACTTCTCTTTACTCTTTACTTTCTCTTTACTTTCAGTTGAAAAAAAAACTTTTTTTATTTAATTTCTAATCGGAAAATCGGTATTAACCGATTTCTTGTTGAAAAGAGTTGTTTTTCATTTAGTTTCCATTTTTTTTTCAAATCATGCCGGAAAAAACCACCTCTCCGTGGCAAATTTTTCTTGGAAACCCCTACCCCCACCCAATGAAAAGTTTCTCCCGCGAAGAATTTCCCCATGAAAACTTCTTCCGCAGAAATTTACCCCATGGAGAATTTCTCTCGTGGAAAATCTCCCCACGAAAAAGTCCCCCACACCATTTCAAACCATCTGAAAATTTCCCCTGAACATCACATGTAAAATTGAGTCGGCAGAGACAAAGTAAGACAAATAAAAAGAATTTCGTACAGGAATTCTGGAAAATTCATCCATTTAAAATTTACCCTTGGAATTTCATCTCCGGAAACTTCCCTCCCCACGGAAACTTCTCCCCGTAGAAATCCACCCTTCCCCCGAAATATGTATTTTTACTTCCTAATAACAAAAACTATATGCAAACAATAGACAAACTTCAAAACTTACAGCCCTTTCCCCAGGGGCTGTCGGGGGTCACGTCATCCCCAGAGGTATGGTTATTTGACCTTTCAACTATGCTGAACAAAAAGACTATCTAAATTTTTTTTATCGAATGACTAATGGGATAAAGGGGGCGTAGGAAGTGGGCAGTTGCCCTCCCATATTTTTGATCATTTAAAGGGGCACTAGAACTTTTAATTTATATTCGAATGAGCCTTCTCCCGATCTTCTAGGACCACAGGTTCAATACGATCACCTAGGCAAAAAAAAACAACAAAAAAAAACGCATCCGTGATCTTTTCTGGCAAAAAATAACAACAAAATTCCACATTTTTTCAGATGGAGCTTGAAACCTAGATAGTAGGATTTCCTGATATGCTGAATCTGACGATACGATTTTTATTTAGATTTCTTGACATTTGGGGGTGTTAACCCCCCCCCCCCCCCCCAAGGCCGTATCCAGGGGGGGGGGGGTACCCGGTTTGAACCCCACCCCCTCGAAATTTTTGACCGAGTCAAAATTAGTAAAATCTTAGTAAAAATTAGTTAAATCAGTCGAAAACCGAGTCGAAAATTAGTAACCCCCCCCCCGAACAAAAATCCTGGATCCGCTCTTGCCCGCCCCCCCCCCCTCAAAAGTCACACAAATATTCTTACGCTCGCTTTTAATAGATATCATTAAACTTTGGTTTTTCACAGTTTTCAAATATTTACACGAACCAACACCAAATTGGACTAGGTACATTTTCTTCTAGTTTATTTATACCAAATGGTTATTCTCTAATATTGCTCAAACCAGAGATTTTGTTCAGTGAATATACAGATTAAAATCTAATTCATGGGTTATCTGAAATATTGTGTCTATGCACACAAAATTTGTATTATTATAAAGGGGACTCTGGCGTGCCATAGCAAGTAGCGTGGCAAATAAATTTAAAGCTCAGTTTCAGTGTCATAAAAGTAAAGCGAAACTTTCGAAGCTTTTCTTGCGGGCGTTCAGCCTCTAGCGGCCTTTTAAGGATGGCGGTCTTCAAGTACCTTGATTTTTGGGCCAATAACTGCGGTAATTACTATACCGCTAAGAAAATAGAAGATTTCTCTATAAAGCAATCTACTTAACCTTGTTTACAATTCTTGTTTTCTGATTTGCCTCAAGGTTTTTACACTTTTCCAAGCAAATTGTTTTTTTAAAATAAAACAAATAATATGACAAATATAGGAAATTAATTGGTAAATCTGTTAGATTTTATTTTTTATTTTTACCCCATTCTAACAAAATCCTGGGAAAGGTTCACTTCTATATTTCCATGTAGACATATACGAAATTCCAGTTGAAAAACCACTGGCACAGAAAATACATTTGATTAAGGTATGAAGAGCCGAGCCTTAGGGGCCTTAAAAGAATAGGAGCCCATATTAAACTGTTCATGTTAATGTACACGAGGTAAGTACTGATCTTTGTTGATAGACACTAAAACTCAACAATATGGTAGTTTAACAGCAAATAGATAATCATAAGCTTTTCTAGGCATTTTCTCCAGTGGATTATTTAGCGTGCTATTAAAATACTTAGATTTTCTAATCTTCTACCACGCGGCCAAGGCCTCTGCCGTCTACGGAAGACCGGGCTGGAAGAAGCCAATCATCAAACGAGCCATTAAAATGAAGACCCTTGGAGCATCAGTCTATTCAATCCTGCTGTACGGAGCTGAAACTTTGCCAGCAGCTACAGTTGTCCAGTGCCGTCTCGACACTTTTCAATCAAGTGGCTTCGGCTAATTGAGGGAATCCGATGGACCGACTTTGTCAGCAATGACCGCCTACGAAGTATGACTACCCAGTCACCCTTATTACACCAGGTTGCCCAGCGGACACTTCGCTGGTTCGGACGTCTTTTGCGATTGCCTGCCGCAGTCCGGCCCAGATTCTTTACGACTTTGAATCAATCAGTAGTGGCTAGAAACGTCCAAGAGGAAGACCCAAGTTCTCGGGAAATTCCTGTACAAAGCTGAAATTTTGCTGTCTGATGTAGAGGCCCTTTCTGCTGACCTCCCCTCGTGGAGAATGGCGCTCTCAACGCCATTCTGGCATCTGGATTAAGGAAGTAAGTACTAGTTGTATAAGCTCCAGTGTATAAGTGACAATTTTGGAAATATAGCGAATTGAGAATAAATAAGAGAAAAAGAAGAATTACCTCTGGAAGCCTTTGATTCTCAAAGTTTAACACCAGGTTTTCAACTTGTAGAACATCTAGAAACTCGTTTAGCTTGTCATCTTTGGATTCGATTCTCTCACTGACATTTCTCAGCAATTTCGCTTTTTCTTCAGAATACAACGACGACGAAGCATGAGCTTCTATTGATATCAACCGACCAAAAATTTCCGGACCAGCTATCTCGGGGTCAGTGAAATCAAATCCGATTCCTGAGCATAAAGGAAAATTATACTAAAGGAAAGTTGAGCTATCCTAAAGAGCTTGTCTATGTATAAATGAATTCTTTGAACGAATTTTTCTTATGAGAAAGAGTATACTGGCGAACCTAATAGAGATTAAAAAAATTAATATTTATCATTAATTTGCATTTTGTAAGTCAAATTTTTACTTAGTTTTACGGGAAACAATTCTAGTAGCACCGGAATGGTCTCGAGATTTAAAATGAATGAGTCGTTAGAAATTACTAAGATTAAAAGGAATAATTTTTACCTTAAATCAAAAAAGCATTCTCTCCATCCATAGCCTTTTTCCTTTATTCCAAAATTTAATAGACGAATGTTATTTTATTTACTTTCTTCTTATATTTATTTGATGCATTCTATTCATTTACATTTCCAAACCTACTGGGGTTTTTTCCAGATTTGATCAATTGTTTGATTTATTGGAGTAAATTTGCAACTTTATTCATTTATTTTTCAAACACCTCTATTTTAAGGGTACTCTACCCTCTACACATAAGATGTGTGTCAAATTTTTGCGTTATTTGGTTTTTTGTTCTTTACAGATGCTAAGAAGTCAACCAATCTCATTCTAGAGTAGAAAACACACACGTCATGAATAAAAGGTCTTAGCGCACAAACGAAATAAAATGTGGCTGCAGAAGATAGCTGCATTAAAATCATCAAAAGAAAAGACTGCGGATTTCTGAAATACATTACATAGGATAAGGAGGGCAGTCATTGAGCCAATGAAGCTTATACATTAATTGAAAAGTCATGCTCACATGGGAATAAGTTGACATTTAAAAAAAAACAAAGAATGTTTTAATTAAGCATAACCCACTGCTACATTAAAAGTCTGATTGCCCAAAAACCAGGTTTAAAGCCATGTATATTTTTACTAAGCGCGGTAGTACAGTCATTATTTTTGCCCGAAATGTATATTCAAAGTTAAACATTTATTTGGATTTTTTTTCTAATCCACTTAGGGGTGTTTCCCAATTCTCCAAATAACACCATCTAGAAATTCATGAAAAGACTATTGCTAAAATATTTCCAGCATCATTTAGAAAAACACACACTTACTGAAAATTGTTGAAATTTTAGGAAATTTAGAAGTATACAATTACGTAACTAAAAGTAATGACGTCTACACTAAGCACTTGAGTTACCCTTGCCAATGCTAAGAAAAACTCTAAACTGAGTATTTATAAACAATACATAAATCAAAAAGATATACTTTTATATTGATTAAAAATATGGCAAATATTTTAAGTTACATAATAAATTTGGCGTGATTTTTGAAAATGAGACCCCCCCCCCCCCGAAACAAAGAAGTGGTGCATCCTTGGAAAATCGATGTCATCAAATGCTTGATTATAGAGATGTTAGTCCCATAACTGTGAATACATAATTTTTTTTTCATATCTTTCATCGTAAATAAAGAACGACTATTGATAGTTATATATTTTCAAGAAAAGGAAGATATTCGTGATAACAAGCTACAAGCAAACAGTAAGCCTTGTCAATAGAAACCAAACTAAAAAAAACGAACTTCAATAACAATTTTCGCGTCAAAAGGATCTCATACCTATACTAGAATGCAAAATTGCTTGATTTCAAATTTACCAATAAAACAGACCAGCATAAAAATTCTACATTTTCAGAAAAAGGAGAAAAAAATTTGCAAAACTCTCTTCATCTTGCCTGAGAGACCTGGAACAGAGGTTTCAAACAGCCGTCTATAAAAAAAATAAAAAAAATAGTATTTTTTTCTGAGAAAGTTCGTCACGGATGCGTATTTGTTTATTTATTCCTTTTTTTTCTATGAATTATCGAAAGTAAACACTTAGCGGTCATAGACTATCAGCAGAGGGCTCATTCGAAAAGGAATGTGAAGTTCTAGTATCCTTTTTAAGCATTAAAACACAAATTGCTTCACGACGAAGCTCCGATTTCTGATATTCTGTACAGTAAAACCATAATTTTGGTCCGAATTAGGCCACAATATTACTAAGCTAGATTCTAAGATAGCCAATCAGCTTGGATCTATAGCAATAGTAATTATACAGACACCAAGTCTCTGAGGCCAAAGTGATGTCCAATGGTACACTCCTGAAAGAGCTCAAAACCCCCCAAAAATGGCGGCGGGCCAAAATAAAAAGCGCAAAATTAAAATCACCATGGTCGATACCCATAAATCGAAAGTAAATCACTGATATCCCCTTTTTTCTCCAGCACTAGTGGGGCACTGGATCATCGTAGAGAGCTGTTTAATGTTCATCTGAAAGCTAATGCTTGTATTTACGTGCTTTTCACAAATTTATCTTGGTAGCACCATTTTAAGGTGCCATGGCACCAAAAGTCCTTTAGTGCTATTTCTGGAGTGGAAAGGTCAGGAAGCGTTAAAAGTGTACGACTAAAATCTTCAGGTCAAAAAACATTTACCAGGGGTTTACGAACATCGAACCTCGAATGTTACCCTCCCAGTCCCCTTCAAAAATGAAAACGAATAAACGCAAATTGGAAAAAAAGCACACAAAGAAAAAGGATATTGATTTAAGTTTGATTGAAGAAATAATAATAGTTATATTTGTGTATTCTAACAGTAAAAGTAAATTACGAAAACGAACATATGAAGCTATGAGAGGAATGGAAATAATAATAATAATAATAATAATAATAATAATAAAAAAAAAAAAACTAACCTTTTGGAGTTTACTCGACAAGATGCGAACAGACACTGCATCATGTCGAGTAAACTCCAAAAGGTTAGATTTTTGTTGTTTTTCCCCCTTTTTTTGTTTTTCTTTTTTGTTTAGCACTGAGGACGACTTGGCGGAGGTCCTTGGCGAAATATTTGCTTGTTCTTCGTCTTCATGTTTTGCCACTGGCTGACAAAATCCTCGTTTACTCACCCTTTTTTGATTTTATTTTTCACGTATTATTTCCTTTCCTCTCTTAGCTTCATATGTCATGCATAGCCAGTGTGGTCTTAGAATGTATTTACGAAAACGAATTTCCAGGAATTTTGAAACGGTCTTGAAACTCCTCAAAAATGGTGGTGGATCGAAATGAAAGGTGCAATATTCGAATCACAATGGGCGAAAATCCCTAATCATTGATTTACAGTATCACCGATCTTGAATTGCTTTTCCCTGTCCTGGTATTAAAGAAACTGTCTTTCTGGGCTTGAAACCATTGCTTAAATACTATATACAATAATCAACTATGTAATCTCCAGGTGCTGAGGGTTAAAGCATAGTATACCAGCGTTATAGGTGTTTTTGACTCGGGATGGTAAAAAATTTATTTCTTTTTTCAATTTTTGTACAAGATATGTTTGCCACTGTAGTCCCTTCCGTCTTTTTAATATTTCAAGATTCCAGCATTAGCCAAAGCTTAGTAAAGAGAAAACTGCGTATTTGTAACCAAACTTAAAAAAGAAATAAGTTCAGCAAGATTACCTTATAAGACAAATGTCAAAAATTTCTCTTAGATGCTTTTTTTACGGTAAAAATTAAACATTTGATTTTCATACCACACCTCTAAAAAAACAAAAAAAAAACATTGTTTTTTTTTTTACTATTTATGATTCCTCGACTAGAGACTACATGATATTAAACTTTTAAGTGGTCGATCAAAGAAAAGAATTCAGCTCGATTAATTATCTCCTCTCCAGAAAGAGGGCTATATTTTTAGAAAATTTTGAAATTTTTTTGGATAAGTCCAAACTCTTTTTTCCCCCTGACTGGACTGAATTTTAATGGAGTATTGCTTCTAGTAGCGGTACATCGACCTCCTCCCACCTCCACCAACCAAAAAAATCGTCTTCAGAGATACAAGGCAAAACCTACAAGTGGTCAGCAACATCTGCCTATGTGTGCTACAGTTTTTGAGTTTTAAGTATTTGTAGAGTATAAGCTACATCATATTAAAATTTCAGCTTCATTGTCACTTCAGCTTTTTCTTTGGGGGGGGGGGGGGATTGGGGGAATTGGAACACCAAAGCCAGACGTCGCTTATGTGTCGTGAAATTGTACTTTAAACGTCTAGGATATAATTTTTGTGTTTTAATAACTAAAACGAACGGTTTATTGTGTTTTGGTTACCCGTATTAGAAACTACACTTCACTCCAATTTCGACATAATTCGATACCTCCTTTTCAACCTCAGAAAAAGTTTAGGTCTCCTTTTAAAAGATTTTTTTATGATTACACTGAAATTATAAAACAAAATAGTCTGAAGATACTTAAAGTGAAAAAGAATTGCAAAACAAATTTTGAGATATATTGAAAAAAAGACTTAGCAATTCCGAAAATATTTTTCTTGCAAAAAATATGTTTTAAAATAAATTCGTGACAGTAACAATTATTATATTTTGAAACAGTAATGAAGTAAAGGGTCTATTCGTCTCTCAACTATCAGAACTGTTGGAAATACAGAATCCCGAGACAAAAACAAATAAATTCACCATAAATGGTGAATAAATGATGAAGAAAGACTTGGTTGTTCGTGTTAACGCCATAAGGAATGAAATTATCTATTTTCTGCCTCTTTCTCGTTTAATTTGGGTTCGAAATACAACTTGAAATATACAGACCCTCGTAAAGCAAACCTCTGGAGTGTTCAATTAATTTTTTTTTGCATAATATGTTTTTCCTTATTTTTCAAAAATAAACATTCGATTGAGGAACAAACCTGCCGAATATCCTTATTTCTTTTTTTACAATATTTATCATTTTCTGTAGCTATTTAATTGAATAGTTTCTCATTATTTTTTTCTGATTACACCACAGTTTTTTTATTTTTTTTTATTATATAATAGTCGGTTTTTAGGACTTACTGGGGGTTACTCACAAGTTCTGTTTATAGCTTTCGCCCTACATGTGAGTGGGTAGTACTTATAATAGTAATCAGGATCAGTGATATCAAAAAGGGGTGGGGGGCTAAAAAAGACAAATACACTGAGCTCGGGCTCTAAAAGAGGCAAAAAGTGAAACCACGGACCAATAACGAAAAATATATTCATTTTGGTTCAGTTTTATACTTGTCAGGTAGGCAAATGGTTTTTCATTACGAAGGCCCATCTCGTCACCCTCTAATTATAAACAAGTTAAATAGCTTATGCTGACGAATATATTATTAAAGAGTACCTTTAGCTAAAGATGCTGCTCTGACCTCAGGCAACGATGCTAGTGCCGGTGCAGCCTCATGGTAGATAAACTCATTTTCTTTATTTGATACATGTAGTTTATTTCCAATAAAGGTGCTAGTAATTGCAAGTGCTTCACCAAATGCTTCTGTTTCTTGGATACCTTTATGCACCTCTCCTGCTGCTTTCAGCTTGTCCATAGCTCCTTGATAATAAGAGATCCTCTCACCCATTTTATGCATTTCTTCAGCGTTAATACCTTCAAGGAAAAGACAAAAGATTATATTTACCAGCCTCCTCTGTTCTGAAAACCGATTAAACTGATTTAAATAAAAAACACATAATAATTGGTACAAATTAAACATTATTATAATGCCAGAAGATTAAAAAAAAACACAACTATATGTATTTTAAGGAGCACAAAAATGAATCTATACACAATTCTAAATTTAGCACTCAGACCTTTACATAGCACTATCATTCCGTTGTTACATGCAGCAAAAACGTTCCGTTCTGTATTTCGTTATGCTTATTGTAGCTAATACTCTGACGAACCTTCTGGTAAAAACTATTACCAATAATTTAATTGCTGAAGTCTTAATGCAACAAAATATTACACTTTCACAGTTAAATATGTATAACAGCAGAGCGTGGAGGGTGAATAGCAGAACATAGTAATGGACTGCGAGTGCCTCATAAGAATTCGTACTTGTAGGAGGACTTTGATGGGAACATATTTTGCTACCAAGCACTTTTACCGTCGGAGAATTGAGAGGTTTGAGTACATAGACACAGGTCTGAACAGTCGTCGGTTCTACAGTTATAAACATTCGAATTTTTTCAATTCTAAAATTCCAATTCGAGTTTCATGCAATTTTTATCAAAGGTATAACAATTAAATATCGAAATGTCGATATTTCTTTTTTCTTGTAAGTTCGATATTTTTATTATAATATTGAACAGAGCAAAACAATATGCGATATCTGAATAGTGTCCAAAAGGATTAGGCCTGACCACAAGCGAAAAAATGACGAAAAAACATTTTAGATACTTTCTAACAAATACAAAGTAGTTCCCAACCAGGAATATGTTTCACAATTTAAGTAAGCACATTTGTGACTCCAATCCACCAAATTTCTTTTATTTTGCCGTGTGGTGTTTTAAGTAAAGAGCGACTCAGACTCTATTGCACCCTAAAAATGGCAAGAGGAGCAGTAACCCATGTCTAAATTAAAAGACTAGATTTTAATGGAACTATGAAAAATAGATTGATAAATCTTTAATATGAAGCATGGTAAGAAGTCTTATTGCATTATTGAAAATGTATATGTGAAGTTGCAAAGATTTTGCAACTCCGGTGGTCAATGGGAGGATGACCTTCTGATAGTACATTTTAATGCACAAATTCTGAATTCGTCGTCCAATAATGAGTTTGGGAATTCGTTGTTTAGGAATTCGTCTCCTGCAGCTATTGGAATGTGAGAAACATTCTAATCGATAATTATTAACTACTTTTGGATATACCCGGGTATGCCTTTACAACTACTACTACTAACAGTTAACTAAAGCACCAAGGCACTTCAGGCAAACATAGCTAAGCACCCTCCTCATCCATCTCAACCTATTCAAAGCCTACCTCTTTACACTCTCCGAAGAAGTTCCCATTCCCCTTAAATCTTTCCTTATAACATCTTCCTACCCCATTCAGGGATGACCCGCTTTTCATTTAGCCCTAGACAGTTGGCCGACAAGGACAATCTTTGGCAATCTGTCATCCTTCACCTGCAGAACATGTCCTAGCCATATCATCCTTTCTCTCATTATAGCCCTAGAAAGCTTAATTGACCCACATTTTTCGTACAGCTTACTATTTGAGATTCGGTCAGTCAGTCGGGTACCCGAAACAATCAGTAGGCTATTTCTCTCGAGAACATCTAGCAACTCCTCTTCCGTTTTTCGAAGCACCCACGTTTCAGAACCATACTTGACCATTGTCATCAGTGTAGCTCCCAATATTCTAATCTTGGTTCGCAGACTAATCTTCCTATTCTTACAAACTTTTTTCAACTGGGAAAAAACACTCTGGGCACCGGCTATTTTACTTTTAACATCTTTAACATCACTGCACCCACTGTCTTTACTAATAATATTAACTAGGTAAGTGAAGCTGTCCACTTGATCAATCTTCTTGTTACCCAACATCACCTCCTCACCTTCACATACTCCTAGTCTTAGCAACTTCGTGTTCTTAAACATCAATTTTCAAATCTTTTCTTGCACCCTGAATTCGCAAAACCTCTAGAAGTTCATTCATTTTGCTATCACTTTCATCTAGAATGCTTACACATCAGCATAATCTAAGTCTAGGAGATTTTAACTTCCTCATTTGATTCCGTGTTCTCCTATTGCCTTTGCTGTACTCGATAAGACGAAATCCATCAAAATGACATATAAATGGAGACAGAAAGCAACCCTGGTTAACTCCCGATTTAATATCAAACCAGCTATTAACCTAACTTCTGAATTTAGCAGCTGCAATGTTATTCATTGTAACATTGTAATTCACTTCCTACAGAAACAACGCTAATGGCTCTAAAACTACAACACTTATTCTCATCATTTTTCTTATGGAGGGGATTAATTAGAGTTTTCATAAAATCGCTAGGTACTTCCCCCTTTTCAAAAATCCTATTCATAATCTCCAGTAACTTATCTCTAACCTCACAACCACCATACTTGAAAAAGCTCATTTACCAGCCTAATTATTTTTTAATCCTTTAATACACTCTTCCTCACAAACTTCCTCACTTCCTTCAACGTTCCAGACCGAAACACAGCAAAGAAACGTGGATTAGGACTTTAACATTTACATAATTTGCTTAGTGTTGAATATATGATTCATGTACAAATTATTAAGTAGAAATTTGGATATTCTTAGAGGTTTAAGTTAATGTTAAGGATAAGGTAATACTGGGGAAGTTTGTAGATCTCCAAGTGGATCGAAAAAGAAATTACTTAAGATTTTAAAGTATGTTCTTACAACAATTTCTTCAGAAAATCCGAAATAATTTGAGTGGGTGGCTTAAACATAGACCCAATGGATGTATCATCTAGTCTAGCCTCAATTTTTTTTTTTTTTCGCCAGGATTTTCAAACAGGCTAGCTCCTTTCAGAAATACACCTAACGGAATTTTGAAGCAATCATATACTTTGATATACGTTATTTTTCATCAGTCCATTCATTTATAACTGAAGGGGTGGCTTTTGACATATCAGATCACTTCTTAGTTGATGTGTTACTTTAGCTTTCATGGATTACGAAACTATGGATAGTTGATCATGAACTGATATTTATATATACACCAGCTGAGGTTGAACGACTAAAGCAAACCTTGATTAATTTTTCACGGTATTTCTTATCATCCAAACTTATTCTTCCATCCTGAACTCCCAACATCTCCAAAAATTCATTTATTTCACTAGCATGTTTATCTAGGACTAGAACACCCAAAGCATCAACATTATATAAGTCTAGAAGAGTTTTGCCTTTCTATTGGATGCTATGTTCTCCAAAAGCCATTGCTGTATTCCTTAGGACAAAGTCCATTAAAATAATCATATAAATGTGGATAAGACACAACACTGCTTATCTCCAGATTCAAAACTGAACCAACTACTAGTCTCACTTTCTGCCTTAACTATGGCAATATTGTTTATGTACATATAACTAATCATTTCAATGTATTTATTTGGCATACGATATAAGGATAGGATCTTCACTAAAGCTTTTTAATTATCAGCAGTATCAAATGCCTGTTTAAGATCTATAAAACTGATGATTAAAGGGTTGTATGATTCACACACTTCTCAATTCTTAACCTAAGTGTTCTCTTCACATTCCCTTCCTTCCTAAAGCCAGACTGTTCTTCTCTCAAAACTTTATAAACAGCCCTTCTAGATCTAATAAGCATCATCATGCTAAGGAATTCGCTTCTTACACAAAGAAAGCTAATGCCACTGTAATAACTATAATCACAAAACCTTTCTTATATAGCGGCTTAATTGAAGGTTTTATAAAGTTACTGAAAACTTTCACTTAATTGAAAACAAGTTCACAAGCTCCAGTATCTTACCTGTAACTTCATAGTTAGAGGTACGCAGTTAGAGACTAACACCATATTTCAGAAACTCATACATTACGCTAACAGCACTTTACTATTTTTTCAATCCTTTTAGCTTTATAAACAGCCCTTTTTAATCTAATAAGTATCAACATGCTAAGCAATTCGCTTCTTACACAAAGAAAGCTAATGCCACTGTAATAACTATAATCACAAAACCTTTCTTATATAGCGGCTTAATTGAAGGTTTTATAAAGTTACTGAAAACTTTCACTTAATTGAAAACAAGTTCATAAGCTCAAGTATCTTACCTCTAACTTGGTAGTCGCCATATTTCAGAAACTCATATATTACGCTAACAGCACTTTACTATTTTTCAATCCTTTTAGCAATGTTTCTCATACCTTGCAAAACAGCTCTCCCTTCACTTTCACATTGTCGAGAAAAATTTCAACTTTCATGTCAAGAAAATCCAACATCATTTCCTAAAAGTTTATCAAGGCCCAACACATTCTCATACATCTCAAATCTGAAGTTGTCAAACGTCTCCCTAATCTACACTTAAATGTAATCTCTTCTGCCTTTACTTTCCTCTTATTCATATTAAATCCATCGTTGAGAAATTTCAACATCAATAACAGCACTCCTATATACCCTGGTGTCCTGCATCGGCCCAGCCAGTTTTGATTTTCGTCAGGTAGGTACCATGTTAAGTTATTGCCAGTTTTACAACCAAATACAGTATTGCTTATAACTACACTGTTGTTCCTAAAAAACTGTAACACTCTATTATCATTGCTATTTACCTACCCTGCACCAAATATGACGAAGCTAAAATTCTATTTATCATCATTTCTACCAACCTGGGTGTTGAAGTCTCCCAATAACAATACCATATTTCTACCTGGGATCTAGTCTATTTGTTCCTGTAACTGTATGTAAAGTTTATCTGAATCACTACTGTATCCATCACTCGGTTCCTGCAGAGACATATACCAATATGATTTATAACTTGCACTTTTTCGTCATAAAGTGTACAACCAGAATAACTTTCCAATCTAAGCAAAGCTCAAAGGCTGCTTTATTAATCATGAGCTCTATTCCCTGCCAATATATCCCATCCTTCCTACCAAAATAAATAATTTCTATATCACATCACTTCATGCTTCCTAAACCTAAAAATGAGCTTTTGACACTCCTAACAGAGCCGGTTCAAACATATAAACTTGTCATTAAACACTACGGTAATAAAGCAAGATAGATTCAATTTTTTAAGACTCTATAAGAAGTGTTATTATGCGCGGGCATTATACTTTATCGATCAAGACCTGTAATTTGGTTCTGTTTAAGCCTACATTCTCTAGGCCCTGAAAGTAAGCATTTCTTTTGGTTACTTTTAATTCTTCAAGGTTGTTTTTTATTTCTATCTTTTTATTTCTTCATATCAATGGGGGTGGATTGGAGCCAAAATATTTTCTTTTGTCCATTGGCTGACAATAAATCCCCAGTTCTTAGTTTTCACTAAGACTTTACCCTCCTTAACATATTTTGCTGTCAATGTTAAAATTAGATACACATACCTTGAAATAGATAAACAATGGCGCCATAGTACAGATTCTTAAACTCAAAAACTTTTCTCCACCGTTTCAGCAAATTAGAACTAATAAATTCACTGAGAGATTCTTCGTCTTGGGACTTCACTGCCTTTTCCAAGATGTGCAGAGAAGCTTTATAATAATCAACTATCTGTGCAGCTATTTTTGCAGTGTTAACGGGCCGACGATTGTCCACTACACATTTTTCAAGAATACACTCTTGCGCTTGAGCTAAACAGACGATCTCAAACAACTCCATCAAGTCTGGTGCCATATCAGTGCCACGAGGCTGGGTAAAATTTTTGTTAATTTTCTGGAAAGCCCAAGAAGCACATTGGAAATGGGAGCAGACAACTTTCATACCATCAAATGAAAACCTCTCTTCAATTTGACCAAGTTGACTGTGAAGAGCGGCGATGTTGTAGAGAATTGCTGCCAGTTCGTACTTCACATCACTGACGGTGAAAGTAATACCAGCGTAATTATCTGTCCTGCAATAAAACTAATTTAAAGCAGGAAGGTCAAAAAGCTCCATAATTCCTGTCATTAACTAAACAACAGTATTAGATCTCCTTATTATATATATGTGCATATATATAACATATATATGCATATATATATATATATATATATATATATATATTATATATATATATATATATATATATATATATATATATATATATATATAATATATATATATATATATATATATATATATATATATATATATATATATATATATATATATATATATATATATATATATATATATATATATATATATATATGCATATATTTATTCACATGTCTGCATGTATTTTTTCTCGAAAATAGCTCCATATTTTTTCGGGAAAATTGCCATCCTAGGATATTCTGGCCTAAAAAAAATGATCTGGTATAGGTCAGAAGCTTAAGAAAATTTTTGAAGAGTCTTAATTTTAGAAAAAAAATTATGTCAGTGACGTCATTTTTATATAAATCAGTATTGCAATGACGGTCTCACACTTGTCACACTTATGTGAAAAAATTGAAATTTTCATGTATGGAGTTTATATTAAATTGATTAAAGAGCCAAAAACTGGTAATTGCGAAAATATTTGCATATATTTTGACAAGGGATTACAACAATTCAAAAATCTTAAAATCTTAAGTTTGAAGCTTAGTAGAAATAGTTGTTAGAAATCGGACTTGTGGTAATAATCAAATATCTATGAATAGCCTCAATATAAAAAAACATTAAAATGTGTAAAGAGCAAAAACTGGTAATTGCAAAAATATTTGTACATATTTTAACAAAGGATTACAACAATTCAAGAACGTTAAAAAATAACACCAAAAGTTTGAAGCTTAGTAGAAATCGTTGTTAGAAAAACATCACTACCGAATTTCTTTTCTTATAAGTATAAGCAATGTCTTTTTAAGACATGAAAAAAGTTGAAAAAATTTTAAGTTCAGTTCAGAATCGCTAAACTTATTACACAGACTGCAAAAATTACGTACTTATTACGTAAACTTAATGTTTGAATTCAAACTAGAAAAAATACCTTAAAATTTTAAAATTAGTTTTTTTATTAGACAAAATCCACTCGCTGCGTGATTAAGCTTAAAGGTTTGAACGCAACCAGTTATATAATGTCAGTCGGAAGGCCCAAAAACCGAAAATTTTCAGTTATTACAAATGATGATTCGATATTTTGACAAGGGATTACAACAATTCAAAAACCCTAAAAAAGAAAGCCAAAAGTTTCAAGCTCAGTACACATTGTTGTTAAAAATCGGGGAAGCTTCAATAATCTAATATTTTTGAAAAGACTGCCGTACGAAATGGCATTCAATTGCGCAAAGAACAACAAACTGGTAATTGCAAAAATATTTGTATATATTTTAACAAGGAATTACAACAGTTCAAAAACCTTAAAAAAGAAAACGTTTTTGAACACAACCAGTTATATAATGTCAGTAGGAAGGCTAAAAAAAACGAAAATTTGCAATTATTACAAATGAAGATTCTCTAGTCTGACATGGGATTACAACAATCCAAAATCCTTAAAAAAGAAAACCAAAAGTTTGAAGCTTAGTAGATATCGTATTTAGAAATCGGACTAGCTTTAATAATCAAATATCTTTGAAAAGACGGCAGTATGAAAAGACAGCAAATTGTCTAGAACAGCAAGTATTTTAAACAAAGTCAATGCAGTGACGTTGCGATGTGTCTTTTAAAAAAAGCAATGTGTCTCCTATATATCATAGGTTTTGAAACTTTCCCCTGACTCATCAAACACTTCGTGGTAACGGTCTGTAAATAAGGAGCGACACGGCTCAACAGTACAACACTACTTAACCGAAACCCTAAAAACGAAATTTTGATATCAATAAAAATATCAAAAAGAATCACCTGATTATGCTGATTCCGAATATATAGGATTCATTAAGCTTAGTATTACCCATAAAAGGCTACGAGCCTGAGAAAATTTGCTTGATTTTCAAAAAAGGGGGGAAAACACCCCCTAAAAGTCAAAGAATCTTAATGAAAATCACGCCATCAAATTCAGCGTCTCAGAGAACCCTATTGAAGAGGTTTCAAGCTCCTATCAGTAAAAATATGGAATTTTGTATTGTTTGTCAAAAGAAAGATAAAAGATGTGTGTTTATCATTTTTTTTTTCCAGGGGTCATCGTATCGAACCAATGGTCCTAGAACATCAAGAGAGGGGTTGTTTAAACGGAAGTTAAAATTTCTGGTGTCCTTTTTTTAAGTGACCAAAATGATTGGAGGGTAACTAGCCCCCTCCCACGCCCTTTTTCCCCAAAAATCGTTTGATCAAAATTTTGAGATAGTCATTTTGTTCGACTTAGTTGAGAAGTCCCAAAGCTACACCTCCGGATATAACATGATCCCCCCCCCTGACACTGGAGATAGGTCTTTAAGTTATAAAATTTGTCCTTTTTAACGTATAGTATTTCTTATTGGGAAGTATACAGACATTTTTCGGGGGACGGAGATTTGCGCTAGGGGTGAGTTTCCATGGTGAAAATTTTCCACGTTAAATTTATGGGGGTGAACTTTCCAGGGGAAATTTTACACTGAGGGGATCTGACATAATCCCTATACGAAATTATTTTTATTTGTCTTACTTTCTCTTTACCTACTTAATTTTGCACGTGGAGATGTTCTAGGGAAATTGTCCTGAGGAAATTTTTTAGCGCGTTCGGATTTCCAGAAAATAAGTTCCATGGAAGGGGGGATTTCTAGAGTGATTGGAAAAACAATTAGAACTTAAAGTATTTTTCAAATGAAAGTATGCTAAGGAGAATTTTTCAAGCTGAATTTTCCGCAAAAAGTTTTACAGAGGAAATGGGGGGAGGGAATGTTCAGCGCGGATGGAATTGTCCAGAAGGGACTTAACGAGAGGGTGTATTTTAAATGGGAGCAACTTTCCGCAGAGTAGTTTCCCGTGAAAAAGGGAATTTTTCATGGAGGCTGAGCCGGATTTACCAGCATTATTTGAAAAACGATCAGAAATGAAATATAAGAAAACAAGTTTTTTCAACTGAAAGTAAGCAGCAACATTAAAATTCAAAACCAACACAAACTATTCCGTATATGAAGGGGTTGCCCCATCCTCAATACCTCTTTACGCTAAAGCTTGACTGTTTGTCCCAATTTTTTAAGAGTGACTCCTAAAACACAAGGGCCATTAAATTATAATAGGAAGCTTTTTGAAAATGCTAAAAAATTCAGCGTGAAGAGCAAGATATTTAGGAATGGGGCAACCTCTTCATATACAAAATAATTTCTGTTCGTTTCCAATTTTAATGTTGCTTCTTACTTTCAGTTGAAAAAAGAACTTTTTTGTTCATTTAATCACATAGAACGGACGTTCCATCGACGCCGGTGTTCTTCTAGGCACTGCCATACGACACAAGATAACCATTTTCATCAGCAGAGTTAAAAGGCACAATAGCCTGGCTCTCGGGTGACATGATCCGAGCAACCCCAGGAGGAAGTATGCCAAAAGACGCAACTATTAAACAGAAGCGTCATTGATACAATTTAATACAAAGCTGGACTTATACATGGATTTTGAATCCATTTGATTAAAGGGTCTAAAATAGAACCCTTAGGTCTGTACCCTCTTCAGTCCCCCTTCACATAAATTAACATGAATGTAAACATGGGATATCTTTTTCGACTCACACTTGCTCTGGAATTATTTAGCAAATAGTCACTTAGCTCCTTGTGTTGGTAATTATTTTCTCTGAAAAAAGGTTTTTTTCAGTTTAAACTAACTCCTAGGACAGAAATAAACTATCACAAAAGTGGTTTCCTCAAGTTTGTTTATTAAATAGGCGTTCAGTAAACTGAAAAATGCAACCAGATTGCAATACAAAACCAGCTTTATTGAACTTTAATTTTTTCCAATCAATCAATCAATCAATTTATTCAAAAGAAACACAGAAAAAATTACAGAACTTTAGACCCCCCCAAAGGCTCTTTGGTCTGTGAGAGTGAAATCAAACAGAAGGACAATAAGAAAAAAAGAAAAAAATTAAACAACAGCAAAAACTACCGTGCCAAACAAAATAAATAAATTAAACAAATTGAAAAGAATAGATAGAGGGGTAAAAAGAACGGAGGAGAGAACTAACTGTCTAGGCATAAGAGGTGGTGGGTTAGCTGTTTTTTAAATTGTCCATAAGAAGACATAGCCGAATTTTAACTGGTATAGAATTCCATATGGAGGCACAACATAAAACTGGATTGAAATCTGATCTTATGGTTTTGGTTTTAGGAATGAAAATATCTATGTCATTTCTAAGAGAAAAAGAAACACAAGATTCATTTCGTAGTTCAGAATTTAAAAGATGTAATTGTTTGAAGAAATTAGTGAGGAGGTCATGAAAACACTTAAAAATGAAACAAGGGAAAAGAAAGATGTATGTGGAATGACCATCCAATAAATTCATGCTGAGCTGGTCTGTAACCTTAGACATTAATTTAATTGCTCTGTTATATATTTTAAAAACAGGAAAGGTAAAAGAAGAGAATGTTGATAGCCGTACTGTTGGACAGTAGTACATATAAGGTTGAATGAAAGAGTGAAAGAGGATCTTTATTATTGAACCAGGGAAACAGTGACGAAGCTTCCGAAGAACTCCTAGGTTTCTGGAGAGCTTAAGTTTCCCGAGAGTACAGTGATGTTTGAAAGAAAGATTTTTGTCCAATAAAATATCCAGGAATCGAATATGTCTATCAGAAGGACGAGTTATATCACCATGAGTGGTAGAAATAGTTTCAGCCAAAGGACAAGAAGTACCTGACCTGTAAAAACATAAGTAGACTAGATTTAGCTAGATTTAGGGCAAGGTCATTTGCATCGAACCAAGCAAAGGTTCTTTCTAGAACAGAATACACTTTCTTGATAAAGGAAGAATCTTTAATTTCTGAACACTCAAGAGTACTATCATCTGCAAATACAAATAGCATCGGATCTTGAGCTGCGTCACTAGGTGGAACAAAATTGTGATCATAAATAGTGCAGCAACTTCGTTTAGTTTGTTCAGATACAGCAACAAAAAGATTATTGAAGAATATAAGGAATAAAATAGGTCATAGGATAGACCCTTGAGGGGCACCAAAATGAACACGGAATTGCTCTTGAAGCTTAGGGTCAATGCTAATAGGCCTTTCAGATAAATTTTCAAACCAATGATAACAGTTTCCCCGTATCCCTATGTGTTCCATTTTGGAGAGTAGGATAGTATGTGATATACTGTCAAACGCTTTTCTGACACCAAGGAAAATTGCAGCTGGAATTCTACCCTCATCAAGTGCCTTGTGAATGAACTTCAGCAAGGCCATGCAAGCATGTTCTGTTGAGTGTTTAGGGCGAAAACCAAACTGATTGTAATGGAAAAACTTACTTTTATCAAAGACGACAAAAGTCTAGAGTACATACATTTTTCAAAAATTTTACAATAGGCTGATAAAAGATAAATTGGTCGATAATTAGAAGGATCATCTCTAGAACCACCCTTATGGAGAACTACTATTCTGGAAAATTTTAGGGCACTAGGAAAAGTTCCATTCAAAAAGGATGAGTTAACAAGGATGGTGAGAGGAGGTAGAACAGAGGGTAAAATAAACTTTAAAGCCTTGACAGGAATTTGATCAGGTCCACAAGATGAAGATCCTATTAGCTCAGAGACGATTCTCTGGACTTCAAACTCGGAAACCGGATCCAAAACCATCGATTTTTGACAAGAAGGACCGAGCTACTTTTTAAAGTCACTGGTAGAAGAAGCACTAACCAAAATACCTTCTGAAAATTGATTTTCCTATGGATCCAAAGTAAGAGCAAAATTCATCCATTATGACCTTACTATTAGTTATACTCCCCCTATAGAAATTATTTTATTTGGCAAGGTATTTCTTCTGGAATTGGGATGAAGAACTGTGATTATAAGTAGCCAGGTTTTTCTCATATTCTTGCCGAATTTAGAGAATACCTGGGAGTAATAAATACTTTTGGCTTTACGAATTAAGGAGTTCAATAAATTTCTATATTTTTTATACTTTTCAAGACGACTTGAATGCCTTCCACAAGTAAGTCTACACCATCAAGGAGAATCCCAAAGAATGCGGCATTTCACCCTTCATCTAGCATGGCTATGGTTTTTTTTTTTTTTTTTTTTTTTTTTTTTTTTTTTTTTTTAGAATACTAAACATTTTTCCCTGAACATAAGCATTCTATTTTTCAGAGAATACACGGCCCATTCCATAATGAGATTTTAATAATATCAAGATTTAGCTAGCGCTAGTTTGAGTCAATGAAAGCTTTTCATATGATTTTTCAGCCAATGAGAATATTCTATGAAAAATCTGATTGGCTCAAATCATAGCCTTTTTTTAACTTTTGAGTTTCTTTCAACTTTTGAACTTCTTATCTGAATTACAAAATTCCCAACTTTTACTCAAAGCCCATCGTAAAAAGAAACAGGTAACTAAAGCTAAACGTTCTTGGAAATTTTCCGGGCATTTGAATGGTTCAAACGCCAAATTACATTACCTAAGCAATAATTACTTCATGAAAATTTTACTAACATACGATTATAATCCCAGCGCTTTGATTTTGTACTTAAGAAGTACTTCAAACAGAAGCCCTTGAATCACTTTACAGTCCTGTTAAGACTACAACAAAAGACATATAAAAAGAACAAAAAATGAAAAATCTAAAACCAAACTACCCAAACATAGCAAAACACAAACAATAAAGCAAAAACAAGACCTGGGACCAGTGAAATTAGTAAAAAAAATGTATGCCAACATATTTTGCCTCTGTCAGCAATGGTTCTAGAATTGGACAAAGTAAATTGGATTTGAACATTTCGACTTCACAGATTCTTTTTTGTTTTGCCTTTATTGTTTTATTATTATTTTTTCTTATTTCATTCAGTTCATTTGTTCAGTATTATAATCTTCTTCTTTAGAGAATCTATATTCTTTTAGACTTTTATGGTTTTATAACATTTGTGATAAATATTTTTATTATAATTTCAATGAGCTGGGGTCTGTTTTTTAATTATTTTTTATACCTTACGTTAAAAAAAGCGAAAGAAACACTAGAAAAATTTTGACAAAGAAGTTGCCTTACCAAGTGAAATTGAAAGATGGCAATAACTTCTCATCTTTGGGTAGACGATTTAACAGCATTTGTAGCTGACAAAAGTATTTCTTGAGTGCAGCACAACCACTTGTATCTTTTGCACAATTGATAGCTGCATATCGACATCCTTCAAATTCTCTTATTTCAGAGGAAAAAGACTCAGGGTTATCTTGGAAGTAATCACGGACAAGCTAAAAGAGTTAAAACATAAACAACTGGAACCTTAAAAATAACAAGGAAGTTCTTTATGGCCTGTCAGATGTTTCCAGCAATGTGCAGTCTTAAGCATTTAGCTATTATGCATATAAACAATTAATTAAATATTGTCGAAATAAACAGAGGTGCAAACTATAGGGAGCCAAAGTGAAGATTGAATTGGGCACAATGTATTATTTTTTTTTTTTTTTTTTTTTTTTACCAAGGCATTCCATATAGAAGCTATCGTAGAGACTTCGAAAGGAGCTATTTCGATTGGATATTGAATGTTCTAGCACCCTTTTCAAGAGTCATAAGTGATTCGAGGGCAACCAGCCCCCCTCCCACGCCCATCAATTCTCCGAACACATCCAATCAAAATTTTTGGATAACCATTTAGTTCAGGCGGTTACCAGTTCAGGCATAGTTGAAAAGTCTAGAAACTATGTCTCTTGGGATGTCAACCCCCATAGCCCTTGAGGGAAGGGCTGTAAGTTATGCAATTCGCCTATTGTTTAGATATAGTAATTGTTATTGAGTAAGGTGGGCATGTTTGACCTTTAGCGTCCAAAAAGACGAAGGGCATTCAGGCGAACCTTTCAGAGAATGTTGAGCGGAGTGTTGAACTAGATAAAAACACGTATGTGCATATGGGTTGTCAAAAGGGCGTAACTCAGAAATGACTCTGTGTATTAATTTGGAACTTCCAGGAAATGATCAGAGGGATGATAAATGGACCAAAAATGCAATATTTGCACGCTACTACTACTGCTACACCTACTACTATTACTGCTACATCTACTACAACTACTACTACTGCTACTACTACTACTGGAACTACAACAACTACAACTACTGCTTCTGTAGCAAGTACTACCAAGCCTGAGGGTATTGAAGTGAAAATTTGAGGAAAAGTTGAGAGGAAACTGAACTAAATCAATACATAATATGTGCATACAGATTGTCAAAAGGGCATATCAGCCGTATCATTGGAACAGCTTACCATATCAAGCTGAAACTTCAAGGGTATCATGAGATGTTCAACAGGCCAAAAGGCAACATGTGCATACTACTGCTAATAATGCTGTTACTACTACTACTAATACAACACTACTACTGCTCCTACTAATACTACTACTACCGCTACTATGAGTTTTCAGAAGGCAGGGGGGGGGCGTCAGCCCCACTCATCATAGTTTCTGCTCGCGTTGAGTTCGACTTAATTATTTGTTGTAATTTCAGTTCGTTTTTGGTCTCAGTTATTTATTAATGGTTATGTTTTGATAGTTTTATGCTTCAAAAATTATTTGACTTTATTTCTTCTCATTTTTGGTTTAATAAAACCCTTTACTTTTCTTTTAAAAACTTATTTTGAGGAAAAGCTTTTGTGCATTGTTTGAAGTCAACTGCTTCAGCCTCAGTTCCTGTCGAACATGTTAGAATCAGCACCAGAAATCCGCCCTGGAATATGTGCCCTGATGTGGAAAAAGCTAAACGACGCGCGACGTTTTGGCTACCCCTTTGTATTGCTTGTGTCTG
Organism: Artemia sinica; assembly: GCA_027921565.1. Classification (NCBI taxonomy): domain Eukaryota; kingdom Metazoa; phylum Arthropoda; class Branchiopoda; order Anostraca; family Artemiidae; genus Artemia; species Artemia sinica. The sequence continues at coordinate 44,257,571 of CM051261.1, read as the reverse complement.
GCCCAAGCCTGACGAAGTGATTAAATTAAACAAAATTCGAAACGTTAGTTTAGATCTTCTTTAAGTCAAGCCGCATAAAAGCCGAAACCAATGTAATAAATATTAGCAAGTGTGTGCTTTCTACCATTTCGGTTCTCCAAATTGGTGATTTTGTAGCTCATATAACTCGTTTTTTCTACATTTAATCCATCTATCCAGTCCGTGTTTTCTTCCTAAATGGAAAATATCATTCTTCAAGTTCTTCAGCAAGCCCATATATAGTCATTATATGGTGCTGATATCTACCATCCTTTGAAGATGGTAAAGAAGGCAAGTGCTCCTGATATGGATGGTCTGTGTTATAATCACTTCACCATTAAGTGTCCATTATTGTTAACACACATTCAGATGTGCTTAGCTAAGTCGTTAGTTCCCGATAGTTTTCTTTCGGGAATCGTAACAGTGGTTTAAAAAAAGGGAAAGACGCAGATCAGTGTAGTAGTTATCAACCAATTACAGTGTCTTGCTTCATGAGCAAGCTATTTGAGTATGCCGTCTTGCCAGAAATTATGACTAAATGTGATTTTTCCGATTATCAAGTTGGGTTCAGAGCAGGCATGGTTGTTCTCAAGCCCATTATATACTTAGGCGGCTGTTTGTTTCGGTAAAAATGCAAAAAAGGCCACTTTATTTTTGCACGGTGGATATTTCGGGTGCTTCATTGCCTAGTTCGAGCAGGGGTCAATTTTTCTGTCATATATGTCCTCCTATATTGGTATTATAATTAGTTCGTTTGGTTGGAATGGATGTCTGGTATATCTGAGCCAATCATAGACAGCGCAATAGCACTGCCGAAGTAAAGAGCAATATAGGCACAATGTATAGTTTTTTTTTCTGACAAAGACACTCCGTAAACAAGTTGTCGTAGAAACTTCGAAAGCGACTCACTCAATTGGAAACTGAAAGTTCTAGTGCCCTTTTTATGAGTCAAAAGTGACTGGACAGCAACCAGCCTCACCCCCACCATTTCCCCAAACACATCCAATCAAAATCTTGAATTAGTAGTTTTGTTCAGCACAGTTAACAGGTTCAGTAATTATGTTTTTGGGAATGACAACCCCCCAAAGTCCTCAGGACAAGGGCTGTGAGTTATAACAGTTGCCCATTATTAACATATAAGGTTTTTATGGAAGCCGTGGTCGCATAAACTTCGGAGGGACTCGATCGATGGAAAATCAGAATTCTAGTGCGCTTTTTAAGAGTCAAAAGTAATTAGAGTGTAACTAGCCTCTCCCCTGTTTCCTCATTTCCCCAAAAGCAAATGATATAAATTTTGAGATAGCCATTTTGTTCAAAATATCTCAAAGATCATATAACAATGCCTCCAGGGTTGGCAAACCCCCCCCCCCCCCCCCCCGAGCCCAGGGTCAAGGCTTGTAAGTTATGCACCGAGGGCATATAAGGTTTTTATGGAACGGGTGGTCGTATATACTTCGGATGGGGCTCATTTGATTGGAAATCGGAAGTTCTGGCGCCCTTTTTAGGAGTCAAAATTGATTGGAAGGCAAAATTTCCCAAAACACATCCAATTAAAGTTTCGAGACATTTATTTTGTTCAGCATTGTTGAAAGGTCTATTAATTATGCCTTTGGGGATGACACCCCCTCCTCCCCCCACAGTCCTCAGGGCAGTGGCTTAAAGTTAGGCAATTCTTTCACTGTTTACAAATAGTATATGCTATTGAGAAAGGTGGGTTTGTTTAGCCTTTACTTTCAAAAAAGACGAAGGGCATTCAGGTGAGCCTTTCAGAGAATGTTGAGGGGACTGTTGAACTTAATCAAAACACGTTATGTGCATACTGACTGTCAAAAGGGCGGAACTTAGGAATGAATGAGTATATTAATTTTGAACTTTCTGGAAATGGCTAGGGAGATGATCAATTGACCAAAAAGGCAATACTTGTATGCTACCACTACTTCTACTACCACTACTACTACTACTGCTACCACTACTACTGCTGCAACCACTACTACTATTACTACTACTAACATTACCACCACTAAAACTACTGCTTCTGTAGCGAGTACTACCAAGGTTGATAATATTAAAATGAAATTCTGAGGAAACGTTGAGGGGAAATTCGAACTAAATCAAAATATACTATATACATATAGACTGCTGATACAGGAGTATCAGCATAATGTTTGGAACGGCTTACTATAACAAGATGAAACTTCTGGGGCCTCATGAGTGGGGTGTTCAACTGACCGAAAGGCAATATATGCCTGCTACTACTGCTATTAATACTGCTGCTACTACTGCTACTACTACAAGTAATACAAAATTATTACTGCTACTACTACTACTACTAATACAGCATTATTTCTGCCACTACTGCAACTGCTGCTCCTACTACTCCCACAACTACTGTGATGCTAGTACTATTAAGACTACGCATATGAAGGCGAAAATTTGACAGAATACTGAGGGAGAACTTGAACTAAATCAAAACATACTGTGTGCAAGCAGGTTGTCAAAAGAGCATATCTCAAGAATGGATTTGAGATTTGAGCATTAAGATAAAGCTTTCAGAGAATGTTTAAAGCGGAAGCTCAATTGACCAAAGGGTAATATGTGGATGCTACTAGTAACGCTAGAACCATTACTACTTTAGTAGGGGGAGAAGTATTACTCCGAGACGGACATAATTTATTCATGGTTGATGGTTTCGTTGTTTGATGGTTCTGTTCTGTTTGTTGACGGTTGGTTTGATGGCTTTTTTTCATAGTTCTGTTCTGTTTGATGATTCGATGTTGTTTCATGGTTCTGTTTGTTGATGGTTGGTTTGATGTTTTTTTTTATGGTTCTGTTCTGTTTGATGGTTATTTGATGTTGTTTAATGGTTATGGTGTGATGTTGTTTTATGGTTCTGTTTGTTGGTCAACATGTATAATGTTGTTTCATGGTTATGAGTGTTGGTCAACTTGTTTGTTGTTTCTTGGATGTAGACAGAAGTTCAACAACAATTGCTGGATAATCGAGTCTAACGGGACAGGATCAAGTGTCTCTTTCTAGGCCAATCAGGGAGTGTGAGAATAGAATTCAAGGAGTGAGAACAGTTTGACTTTACTCATTAGGATATATTTGTAATAATGAGTGGAATGTTTACACTATAAGAAGTTGATAGTGGAGTTGGTAGCAATGATACAAGAGCACCAAACATTGCGATGGAAATCACAAGAGGATCACGGCTTTGTCTTGAATGGGATGAAGTATATGCAAGATATGTTATCTTTGAGCAAATTTAAAATGGAGGATCAATTATGCTTCACCGCAAAAGTTGATATAGTACATGTGAATAGACTTCAAAGAGCTTTAAATACAATAGTGAAGCATATCGAGGACAATAAGTTATATCGCTAATTGTACATGTGTAACATATATTATTGTTGTATGATCACGCTCAATAAAATTGTTTCGAAATCGAAAATGCCACCCTTTTCTTTATGTTAGGATATCGAATATTCATGAAGTAGAACGAATCATGGTTAGTCTAGAGTCAGCAGTGAGAGTGATAGGATTGAAAAATGAATAAATTTGAGAAATAGAGAATTAGGTCAAATCTTGTGATTATGGAAAAACATATGATTCTGGATGACGATTTTTTCGAGTTATCCCTTCAACGGAAGATATTCTCAGAGGGGACACTTGACAATATAATGAAAACTGATTCTTCCCCATTGGACTATTGTATGAAGCTTTTACGACGTGACTCAAATGCTTTTAATCAATTTATTGATATATTAATTGAAACAAAGCAGAATAATATCGTAGATATACGTTTGAAAACATTGCCATAGATTCAATGAAGATGGCTCCCCCTTCGAAAGAGGTAACGTCACAGAGTTACTCCTCTCCAATTCCCCTCTGAATTTATCGAACGTGGATCAGTTTATTTTTAGCTGTGAGAGAGTTGGCAACGGAAACCAAAAATATTCTATACATGTCCACTATGCATGTACACTCTTGGCAGTTGGTCATCATATGAGAATTGTACAATTATTGATGACTATAATGAAAAGTGCAAATTATGCAATCCTTGTAAATTACATAGAGGATATGCAGTACAAATGAAAGGCTGTAATTCATGTCTTGAAGAGATTTGTGAAGAACAAAGACATTGTTATATATATATACATTTCTTTATTAATAAACAAATTCACATACATTTTTTAAGCACTTTACTCGTAGGGCACTAAAATCAATATTATACAGGTCTGAGAGGATATTTTCCACCATAAAGTCGTTCAGACGTGGATTGTCTACATAAATGTTGAGAAACTGTTTGTAAGTAAATCCGTGACATCTGAACACGAAATATAGTAGCACATGGAAACCAAAGCTTTTAGTCGTCAGATCCTGCACTCTCTCCCGATTTTGAATAATAGTTTTCCCACTGCTCATAATATAGTTGCTGATGTGTGGAGTGTAGAATGTATAGGGTAGACCGAAAGGATCAAAAAATTCAATCGTCTTCATTGTTTGAAAGATGCACAACCAATGGCCAGTATTCACAGTCGACGGACCGCTGTTAACAATGATTAGGGTATTGTTGACACCTTGAATTTTTCCAAGAAAGTCTAGGGGCAGACAATAGGATCTGTATTTGGACATGCAGGGGTCCATATTAAATACATTGATTATTTGACTGGTGTTCATGGTGCAAGGTCTAGTAAAACACTGCCTTCGGGAGTGATTTCCCAATTGATTTCAAATTGATTTAGCGAGACTAGTGCAATACTCTCAGCTAATGGATCGGCAAATGTACACTCTAAACGAACACTACCCGTTCGTACTATACTCATATCCTGGGTGCCAGACAAATACAATACAATGATACCATGTGTTTTAGCGAACATTTCTTCGGTTATACCATTTTCAAATAGTTGTGAATCATGATCTAGGGTTTGCATGGTCAACTCATACAATGTCCTATGGGATTTATCAAAAGATAGATTATAGAACGGGATTCCATTTACTTTGCAGACAAGAGATGAAAGCCCAAACAATTCAAATTTATGTGGGCATCCAGTCCACGATCCTATTGCACTAGCGCTTTTTACAAATGCCAATGCTAATTTTGACGGTATTTCGCCATTGATAAAGGATGAGTCAGTGAAGGTGCGTGAGCCTGTGGCAATATGACGTTGATTGGTGATTGTATGAGGAACAAGTAGTTTAATATTATTTCCACTGGTTGTCAGTTTTTTCACTGCCAAAGCAACAGAACTCATTACCTGCTGTTTGTGTACACGTAGTATTGCCGAGGTGAGGGAGAGAGTTACATCAGGATTGGCAGCAAGTTCCTTTCCTAATATGAAATTGGATGGAGTAAGTGTCAATTTTATATCCACTTTAATATTGGGTGGTAACCATTGGGGTATATTAAATATTTCATGATATATTTTCCCAACTAGATGTAATTCACTAGTTGCAGCATTTTTAAGTGCATCTGTACTATCAGTATTAGTAATATATTCATATCCATTAGAGGTGCCTCTCAATTCCTTGTATGACTTGGGTGTCATCAACATGAATAGCATATAGCTCGTATAATTTGAGAGATTGTTGCTTGTGCTCACCAGCGTGCCATTTATGTAGACACTAATTTGACGAAATAAATTATGTAATATACAATTTTCATAGGATATTCCATCGGCAAGAATTGGCAATGTATTATCGGATTCCAGAATTTCATTTGTAAATCTATAAATGTCGAAGACATGTCCACAAAGTAGTCTTCATTGGAATAAATTTGAAAGTGGATATTATCAGAGAGGGGTTGTTGTGGATAAAATTGTTCATAGTATCCATGTTTTACACTCACATCAACATTTTCTGCATTGAATAGATTTAAAGATGAAGTTATTGAAGGTTGGGAATCCTTATGCGGTAGATATGCCATCTATGAAAAGAAATCTAGTTTCTATTTAACAATTCTCTTCCTGAGGCTTCTTCTTCTACTGTTTACTGTGCGTGTCGTCTTTTTCCTTCTTTTCTTTGACACGGGCGATGTCTTTCGTTTCTGACCTGAGTAGAGACTGATGAGTGGTGCACTGTTTCTCGATCTTTTTAAACCTTTTCTATTTTGATGAAATTTCAATTATTCGCGCACTGGACCTAAGATTTTCCGAAGCACTTTTTTTAAATCCTTGCCAGAGCTCCAATCGTATAGTGTAGAGGATGCAAAACTTGTCGCAGCCGGTACAATATATTTTCTAGCTAGAGGTAGTGCAGAGCGAAACAGCTTAGCAAAACAACTGCCAAGACCATAGCCAGACATTGATGAGCGACCTTTGTAATAGTCAATTCTATTGCCCAATTGTCTTAGGCCAAGAGTATTAACATAGCAGTCAATGTCAGGACGAATGGATACCACTTCTATTAGACATCTTGTTGTTGAATGGGTCGAAAATGACATGTAATCACAGCCAAACCTTTTGATATTGCTAGGGGATCACCTAATTCAGTTCTTAGTGTTAACTGACCGAGTTCCAAATAGGAAGTGTTTACGGGGAAATACTGAAGATGCTTTATACTGTAATGGTGAATATGTTCTTGATTGGTTTTTCGTTCAAGAACTCGTAGGAGGGGGACATTGCTATTGCAAACTCTGGATGTTTCAACAAATGAAGCGTAGATAAATATACAAGTGTCCGTGGAGAAGGCAGGCGGGTAGTCAGCAAAAATAAAATTAGTGTTTCCAGCACTTTTACCATTGATTATATTGAGCTTTAAGCCAAAAACATCTTTTAGATTATCATTGAGAATAACCTTTTCATCGGCAATGGGTGAACTAATGTAGATCTTGCCCTCCTACTTTGAATAGTTGAAAAGAAAGGCTCCTTTTTTACGAGCGGAAATTCTTTTATTGCTAGAATGACATAAATCATTCATACAGGTGAGTTCTTCGTAGGGTAATTTAATGTATGGATAATTCACCCAATTGATCTTTTTAATTTGTTCTTGATCACCTGGGGGGGGGGCCAATCATAGGGTCTAATTTTTAAATCATATTTGCGATCTTTTCTCTGGATATTATATGTATTTTTGAGAATACAGTCGACAAGAGCCGTCGAATTTGATGGTGGGAGAGAGTTTCGTCCAAAAATCACTTGTTCTATTCAATTCATTGTAGAGAGGATCAGAAACATTGGACATGAATGCCACATAGAAATCATTGGGCATTATTAATGTCTTCAACTGCAACCCAAGAATCAAAATCAGAGTTGTATCCTAGCCAGCGAACAAGCAACCGTCTCTTGCCCCTGCGAGTACGACTCTTTAATATCTTTTCAATTTGATAAATTTCACTAATGTTTCTAACTTTTTGTAGTTCATATTCATTAAAAGCGCCGAGAATCTCATCATATTTGGTGTCTCGCAGTCGATATGTCTGGGTTCAGTGTCTAGGATTTTGGACACTTTAAAAAAGTTCAGTGCTCCATAAATAATTCTCCTTTTCAAAAATATTGGTGGTTCTATTAATTCGAACAGTATCGCCAACATTGAATTTCTTCTTCACAATTTTTTCTTTTTCACTGGAATATTGCTTTAGAAAAGCATCAAATGTATTTTCACTGCAATGAACTTCCTGAGGGCTAACATTGGACAGGGATCGATGTGGCCGTTGGTTATATATTCGCATGATTTTATCTAAATCATGAATAAAAGCAGCAGTATTTTTCAGCGTGCAATATCTTGAAATTAATACACGAATCGTTCTTATCAATCTTTCAGCCAATGCAGCCTTTATCGGGCTGTGACTATGATAGAGCGTTGTATTATAATTCAATAGAACCTTTTGCAAATGAGGATTAACAAATTGGCTACCGCGATCCGATCGAATTTTTCTATAGCAATCCTGTTCAAGAATACTTTCTAAAGCCTGAGCAACTTCAACACCTCTCTTTGATCGCAATGGAATGGCATATGCATAGCGACTAAAGACACTGATTGCCACTCGAATATATTTGTAGGGTGTATTGTGACGCCGTTGAATTGCGTCTAAAGTTAAAAGATCAGTTTGCATTACATGCAGAGGGAAAAAGGCTTTAGTTTGTCGATATTGTTTACCACGAAGCCTGTGATTCCGATGCAGTGTCTAACTCGGTTTATTTTCTAGATACTCTTTTGCATTTTTTAACGTGCTGCCATCTATGTCAGAGGTAACTTTAGAAAGCGTTGTGGGGGAACTTAGACTTCCCGCTTCACCAATATTTTCATAGCCATGTTTTAAAACTTCATCCATTTTGAACGCAAACACGTAGTGTAATGTCCACTCCCCTTTTGCACACTGGAGGATGAACCAATACATCTTCGCTTTTGTCTAGCAGCCGTCGTCGTTGGTGTTATCAAATCATTGCTGCTGCTGCTAGGAATGCTAGTATTTTCCAAGATTGAATTAAAATCTTCTTCTTCTTCTTTTTTAAATGGTGTTGTTAGAGGACTATATTCTCTTAATTTCTTTAGAATTTGCTTATTGCCAATAAGACTTTTGGGGAAGTTTGGTGCATTTAGAAAGGTGTATAGATTGTTGTCAAATGATAAAAGTCCTTTACGATTCGTCGACATATCGTAAATTAAATCAACTAGATTATAAATTATTCCCTGAATTATAATTCGTTTCCCAGTGCTATCGACTTGAACTTGATAATCATCACCACCACTTTCCAACACGAGATATGTTAATACTCTTTTACTCTGTTCTCGATGGGTCACTGGCAATAGGTTTCCAATTGATGTCTCTATGGAATTAAATTCCTTCTCCTTTGATTGTGCAGAGTCTTGAGGAGATGTTTCCTCTCTAGGGGGATCTGTGACGGCGACGGGTCTCTCACGATAAGGTCTATGTTTGTCCACACGACGCAATGCATCTTGAAGTAAAACTAGCTTATTATCATCTGCAATATTTCGTCATTAATGAATTTGCTTACATTGTCTTCAAAATGTTCCACGAGTGAGAGGACAAGTTCTATTGGAGTGAATTTATACGGTTTAGCTATCTAGAGAAAACTGGTTACAAGTCCTGTGATTATTGGTAGTAAAAGTGTAAAAAAGCTACCGCCCGCTTGAAGGAGACGTTTTCTTTTAAAAATTTTTCCTTTGTTGCCAATGCACGTACAGTGGAACGATGTTGCTTTGTCTGTTGTCTGACACCTTCTTGCAAGTGTATATTGCCCTCAGTTAAATTTAAACAAAGTTCAGATATTAGACTAATGAAGTCATTGTCAACACCATGTTTGAGTATGGCCTTCCTGACTGGGGGTTTTGAAGTGCCTAGAACGGAAAATAAATGTCTATTTTCGTGTAGTTTCTTCAGTGTCATGATGGCAACTAATAGCCTTTTCTACTGTTCACCGGAAGATATACAGTAATTTCTTTGTCAAAAATATCTGTGACTACACGTAGATCCTCGGGTGTATTCTGATTAAGATCTAGCAAAATGTACCCGTAGGGCGTATTTGTCGCCTGACTTTACGCTGACAGCAGAAATTTTGAAGCACCTGGATATATTTGCTTATTGAGAGTTATTAGCGAGCTAGAATCACGAACAACTCGGTAGATAATATAGATAGTGCAATTCTAAGCAAGGGTTCTCATACATTTGCTCTCATGAAACAGATTGTGTAGAACTAGGATTATGGAAATGTGCTCATGATGAGAGCGAACGGCAAACAGTTGTAGCATTTCCTGTTAGAACTGTTCAATTGATTCAGCCAGATCTTCAATAATCAGCCATGAGTTTGGTTCAATACTATTGAAAACATCAAGTCCCCGTATGAATTGTATTGGCAAGGATGTGGCAGTGGCAATAGCTTTTATTTGATCGTAGGACTCCTGCCAAATATTCCAGCAATAGTAAATTTTCTTTGGGTTTTCCAAAAACATTTTATTACAATTTTTAATTATTTTAGCTAAGTGTCGTTTTCCCTGACATTGATGGGCCACACAGAAACGACCTGAATGGTGTTTTAAATTGATACATACTGCTGGTGTTGTCAACAGTCGGACTACAACTAACTGTAAACCATACTTGTCTAATTAATAAATAATAATTTTCTCACAGATCTATCTAGTACGTTAACAAGAAAAACAAAAACAATATTCTTTTCATTTATTAACATCAACAACTTAAAATACAACAACAATAGTATACACTATTTGTTCAACAACAATAGCAACAACAGCATTTTGCATTTATTAACAACAACACTTTTTGTACAACAATAGCAACAACAACAATAAGAACAATATTTTTCACTTATTGTCATAAAAACAACTTAAAATACAACATGAATAGCAGCACAGTTGAACAAATTTCTAGACTATTTACAACATCTAAAAGATGAAAATCCCCCCCAAGGGCCCCCACCCCCCGGGGCCGCGGGCGGGATCCCCCATCTCCCCAGGCCGTGCGGAAAGCGGCAAGCGGAAAAACAAACTCTGTATACAATAGCCGCTGCTGCAGTTAAATGATGGTACTATTTGAATTTAAGTTAATTTATCCTGACCGAGTTGGTTTCGATAGTCTACGCATTCAACTCGGTGTGAAATTCAATAGTGGCCGTGGGGGAGTACTTTTACACCATTCTCGAGCACATAGACCTTGTCGGATATACATGACATGGCATTTTTCTCCACTCTAAGAGTATAGTTTCTATACTGCAGAGAGCGAATTGCTAGCACTTTTGCTCTTGGCACTAGGCCCAGTTTCTGTAGACAATCATGTCAAAATTATTTTTTACAAAGTGTGTAGGCACCCCTTTGCACGCCTGCTTTACATCCTTGCCGTGTTTTTCTACACAATAAACTTTAGGACCGGGGAACACCCCATTGGATATTAAATCACTCCCCGTCTCTGATTTTAACATTAATAGTTGATTGGGGGCTTGACGTTTCACCAACTCGGGGTAGATACTCACATTCCAGTTCGTGATGTCTATCCGTGAGCTGATGTGCACCCCGTTTTCCAAATCACTTGATAAATTCCCGGTTTTAACTTTTAACAACAGATAATCTTTGTCCCCATAATAAACGTGAACGACCCCCTCGCTTGGCCATTGTACCTTGCACACATTGTAAAAGAACGACAAGATGAGTTTTTTGGAAATTTCCAGTACTGAATTACCTCCCGCTATATTCTTGTTCAGTACAACATTTCTCTTTTTTCTGTGTAGAAGAACCATATTCGGCTCTATGCTCGTGAATGTTGTAAAATTGGGATCGGCAATAATTCGTGCACATTCTTGGGGGCATGTTACGACGTCAGAACGTGATCTGTTTCGTACGCTTTCCGAAAGCTGAATTTAAAATAAGTTTGTACATGTCTTTTTCAACTTTACTTTTTGCCATTGAGCGTTTACTGACAAAGGTGTCGATAAACGTCTTCAAGTAGGGTTTCTGATTGAATTGCAGGGCTCTGTGTATTTTTGTGACCTTGAAACCATTGGTCACCATCCATCGCAAAAGCACATAGTGAACAACAATATTCTGTTTCGGGTCCAGACCTGCAATTAGTTTCTGCTTGGAGGGGGTTCAGTGCATGCCCATATCATCGACCAAAGACCGATTGTATTGGCTCAATGACTCCTTGGTCACAGGTCTATTGACGCACGGAAATACAAAATCTTTGACAGAATCGTGAAGTTCAAATGGTATGTGCCCATCAATTTCAAAGAACCATCTTTGTGGACCATTGTCCTCGACGGTGTGAATGTCGGGGATGTCACAAGGATTCTCAAGCCATTTATAACTGCCACATGGTAAACAGTAGTGAGACATTGCCGAGGGGTACAATGAGTTCCTGTCAAGAAAAACTGCATTAGACTTTACACCGGTGTCTTGCCCAGTTGGATAGAACGCGATCCCCATGAAAAACATACCCACCCCTCATCGATCTTTCTACAAAAAGGTGTTGATCCACATCAGTGATCAACCCTATTTCCTCCCTACTAATTTTTAGGATCAAGTCCATCACCAAATGAGGAGTGGAAAAATAGTAGCCAATATCTAGTCTAAACTCTTAATAAATTTGATCTGTGTGTTTGCAGACAATATTTAAAAGAGTTAACACGTCACTGGCCAAGAACATTCTACAATAATCCCAACCATTTTTACAATTACCCTTACCCATACCCTTTTAGCAACTTCATATTCTTCGGCAGTGCATTCAATATTGGTAAGTGAATTATAGAATGCTTCAATTGGGGGTAGTTTCACCTCGCTTAACCGTGCGCCAGAGCAGTAATAGTCATATGCATATATGCCTTTACAGGTCAGTAGGTCATACATTTCACTGTCTGGAAAGCGTTGTTTAAGCAGAGGAAAACTATCAAAATTGTCCCTTTTCTGCACTTGAATCAATTGACTCAAAGCCTTGGGGAAGAAACTATAAGAATCTTAAAACCGGATTTTATTCCATCACGTATGTTCATTATTCACTTCCTGCCATTTCAACTCTAAAAGCACCAGCTTCTCAGCAGATTTGGGAATAATATTGTAGGTAAATGAGTTGTTTACCCATGGACCATCTACTCCCCCTCCCTCCCTGTGCATACGTGCCAAAGCCGGTAATATAAATTTTAAATCATAATTTGAATTGTGAATGAAAAACGGTATAAAAAACTGCTGGCTGACATTCACATTGCACGATTGATGGGCCACACATCGAAAATTACTACCCCCTGACCATATTTCCTACCACAAGTGATTATGATCCCTGACTTTCCCCTTCCCCCCTCTTTTCCCCCTAGTCCCTTTCCCCTTAGTCCCCTCTTCAAATTCCTCCTTACAAACCCAGCATATTGTCTGATTTTTAAATAGCCGGACGATCCTCTGCTGACAATAACATCGGATAGTGAGTATTTCTCAAACGGGAAATAGCTCCATTTGCAGTGACAATTAACTTAGTCAATGCCTTGATCATGCACTCATTCTCATCCAATGTTTCGACTATTTCTAACAATTGCATAGTGTTAGAGCTGTCTCTTTGCGCGTGGGCATAGGAAACTGCAATAGCTTGATGTTTTTTGATACGATTCGGAAATTGGGGGTCGTTCACATCCACTAGCTTAGCTTCACAATCCAAACTTATTTTATTGCTTTGCATTAGAGTATTCTGAAATTTTTAAAATCTCTAGATGGCCCTGTCACCCGAAACCGTTTCCACCGATTGATAGCCGTGAAGCCTGCAATCCTTCATGTGATTTTATAGCTTTAAATTACTACGAAATTAGGACAGGCATGTTGGACAGGAGAAACGTACACCCCCCTGCCCCTTTTTAGCCTCCCCCAGAATTCTACTAATATCCGTAATAGGAATGAAATGGCCAATTGCATTGGGTTCACTAGGCGGTGTATATAACAAACAAACCCAGTGTTTCACCAATTCAATCGACGGGCCCCTTACTATGAATATCATCCCCTTTTTATTAGAACGAATACCCCCTTCAAATTCTGTTTCATATTGGAGCACAGTAACACAAATATTTAAATGGGCGTTGGCCCTTTCGAAAATATCAATCGACCTGAGTGTTACTGGAAATTTTCCCTCTAAACAAGAGAAATCTACAGGGGGAAAATCAGACCCCTCTTTCCCATGTACGGCCCAGTATTCCAAATTTTTCTTTGAAGCGTCATGTGTTAGAGGTTCGAAAGCTGATATGAGGAAAGTGTACATGAAACATTTTTGGCCTGTTTCGAAAAAGATTCGTTGAACGCCCTGTCATCCTTCTAAATCGGCATTATATTCCTCTCCCCCGCCCCACCCCCTCTTAAAATAAAATATTTTTTAAATGTACATATATTTCCACTTAAATTTTCAATAAATAAAACCACAGACCCACTCCCGTTCTCATTATAATTTTCGATATGCGTGATAACAGTGTCAATCTACTGCATAAAAACTGTTTCATAATTCTCCAAATGAGAGTGCAACACCAAATGTCGGTGTGTACATAATGGTCGTACACCTAACCTTTGTCCTTCATTCAGATAAAATATTTTTAAAAAAATTGAAGCCTTGATACTGTCCCTACCCCCCTCCCACAACTGAATCTGGTTTTCTAAAAGTGCAGGAATTTTTGCTACATATTCATGAACGATATAAATGGGTTCGGTTATAAAATTTCCCCCCATAAGTGAATTAAACGGATCCCCAAAAGTAGCAGTATAAACGACTATTGCATTCAATATCGAATTTGTTTGTTTACAAACGGGTTACAATAAATAAAACTGTTGAAATTCTGGTAGTGTTGTGAATTGTATATCATTACCCTCCCCCCTTGTATATTAGCTAAACCCCTTCCACCACTTTGTTCAACAATAGGAGTGTGAGAATCCATCGAAGCCATTTCATTTTCAATTAAATTTGATCGAATAGGGACTATATTCATTAAACCTGAGGGGTAAGAGTTCTCATTTAACTCATTGGTAAAATTGTCTAAAATTTGTAATGTATTCGGGCTTAGCCATGGTAAGTCGGCCTCTGAACCAACTGAAATGCCCTGTTCAACTGTGCTATTATCAACACTGAAATAATTACTCAATAAATTGTCAATCTCAGAAGGTATTTCGTCTAAGTTAACATTACCACGTCATTCATTATCGTCGATAGCTGGTGTTTCAGTGTCCTGATTGTCATAAAATTCCATTGTCCCTTCAATGAGTTCATATAGTTCGTGACGTGTTTCTTCAGTTGGTGAGGGGGTCAGAGCATATGGAACCAATGTAGTCTATAAAAAATAGCTTATTTTCAAAGTGTCTAAATCACCCTATTTTTAAAATTGAATTATTATTTACATATTATTTAAACATGTGCTTAAAAACACGCTTAGCAATATCACTATCGCTATTTTAAAATTGAATTATTATTTATTATTTAAACATGTGCTTAAAAACACGCTTAGCAATATCACTATCTGTGTGCATATACTGTCATTTGGATAGTTTTTAAGCTTTTTGATCATGTCAATTTCAAAAAACTTACATCTTGTACTTATTTCTATATCAATAACAGTAGTGAAACTATTTTTCAATTAAGAAATTGAATTTTAATGCTCATAAATTTGCAATACTCAGTATAGTATCTCAGCGAATTATCTGGTAGACAGAAAAATAAGCAGCGCATGCGCCGATCCCACACACACACAAACACACACACACACACACAATAAAATAGTGAAAATCATGATATGTAATATACTTAATGGCAGCGCTATTGAATTTGCAATACTCATAGTTTTCACATTGAATTATCTAGCAGACAGAAAAATAAGCAGCGCTTGCGCCATCTATAATGAAAATGACTCAAGTTTCATCTTAATGTGCTCGAAAATGGAAAACAAATACCATCTGAAACTATTTATCATAATCAACATCTGCCCCCATCCTCTCTTGCAATTCATAGGATTTACTCTAGACAATATGACTGGAATAAAAAAAAATATATTTCAGCGAAACCTCTGCTATCCTAATTCACGAGAATTTAGCCGGTCGGATGCGTGCACTTGACAGGATTCGATAATTAAATAGCTCAAAATGAGTGCGTTATATTTCCTATGGGAGAAAAAATCTTTAGCGGAAATTAAAATATAGAAACTTACATTTAGATTTACAGCTTGCATGTTGAGGGCTGTAGGGGCAACATCATTCTCGCCTTGTATAGAGGGCATTGGTCGTGAAGGGCCCGGCAACATTTGTGTAGGTGGGGTGGACGGACCAGCAACGTCATGAGCTTTTATATGCGTGGTACACTGAGCTGAAGGTCTTGGCCAGCGACCATACCGAACAACTAACGCCCTCACAGGGGTTTTATCAGTGGTTCTCGCCTTCTTTGATGGAGGAGGACATTGGTCAAAATTGGCCTTAAAAAGAAGAAAAAATTTAGCATAAAATGACGACTCTCTTTTATTGAAGAAGAATTAGTACCCCCTTCTATAGAAGAAAAACAGAATTTATTGGAAGGCATACTTATGTCTAGAAAGCATCTGCCATTGCCCCAAGAAGCCCCTCCCCCCTTTTCAGCAAAGCAAAAAGTAAAATTTGCGAATAGTACACTGCGACAGTCAGTAGCTCTATGGTAGAAATGCTCCTATTTTTACTATTTAGAAAAAAATTTAAATACACTCCAAGCAGGAAATAAACCCGTCAAAAACTAGTCATGTGTTAGAAATAACTGTTCCTATTTTTACCATTGAGAAAAAAATTAAATACATGTCTAGAGATGCAACGCATTTTAAAGTAACATTAGCTATATTTTGAAGCTTTAAAACAATCATTATTCCTCTATGGTCAAAAGATGTATAAATTTAGATCATTTAAATGGACCCGCGCTTCAATAAACCTTGTCGTGGTAGGTATGTATCTTTTTCCTAACCCCCTCCCCCCATATAAACACTGAGTACTCAAAATGGAAGCAATTAAATTTAGTATATGAAAATATTTATCATAAGCAATATCTGACCCCTCTTGCAATTCATAAGATTTGCTGTAGAAAGATATGTCGCTAAATTGACCGAAAAAAAACATCTTTTTGTGAAACCATTGTAATGCTTAAGCGCAAATTTATAAGATTTAGCATGCCGGATGTACATTTGAGGGGGCGCGATAATTAAAGTTTTAACCTGTTTACTGAGCTGATTAAGCCACCCTGAAGTATTAGCGGCTTAGCGGTATAGAAGAGCGATATACTTAAGCCAAAGAGTTGACGGATGTTAGTTGACCCTTGACAGATGTAGCTAGAATATAGAAAACATAAAAATTGCACATATTTGGCGAAAGGAAATTATTTCCAATGAAAGAATTAATCGTTAATGATTGGTTTTTTTACACCGTAAAAGGAGTGTATTTACGCTTTCTAACGACTATAAACATCGCGTAGTGGAGATTTTTTTTTTTGGGGGGGGGGGGGTATACCCTGAATTTGAATATATTGGAGGGGGACTACAAAAAATGATTTTATTTGAAAAACCTAAGAAAATGTACTAAACAGAACTCACATTATAAATCTGTGCAGCTAAAACTTCCAAGTCAACAATATTTGATGTTTTCTCCATAATGTCTTGAGATGGTATGTTACTACAATCACAAAGCATGTCCATTATAAACAAAATCTCAAGGCCGAATTGTGATGTAAGAGAAACCTTACGTAAGTCCATTGACCTAGAAAGAGACACGTGGTCCTGTCCAGTTAGACTCGATTATCCAGCAATTGTTGTTGAACTTCTGTTTACATCCAAGAAACAACAAACAAGTTGACCAACAATCAGAACCATGAAACAACACCCATAACCATCAACAAACAGAACCCTGAAAAAAACATCAAACCGACCATCAACAAACAGAACCATGAAACAACATCAAATAACCATCAACAAAGAGAACGGAACCATCAAACAACGAAACCATCAACCATGAATAAATTATGTTCGTCTCGGAGTAATACTTCTCCCCCTACTTACTTTTACTGCTATTACTACTACTACTACTACTACTACTACTACTACTGCTGCTATCAAACTACTCCAACTGCTCCTTAAACTGCAACTAGCCTACTTGTAAGGCTAAGAGTATTAAGATGAAAAGGGTGTCAAAAGAGGGTCAAAAAAACACACCAGCATATTTTGGGAACAGTTTACCATATCAGGGTGAAACTACTGGGGTATCATGAGGAAGATATTCAACTGACCAAAAGGCAACATGTACATGCTACTACTGCTATTAATACTGCTGCTACTACTGTTGCAACTAGTACTAATACAACACTACCATTGCTACTACTTCTCCTACTACCACCACTACCACTATGATACTAATACTATTAAGGCTATGTCTCTGAAGATAAGAATTTGAGAGAATATTGAGGAGAAATTTGAACCTAACCGAAAGACACTATGTGTATGCAGATTGTCAAAAGGGCGTATCTCAAGAATGGATTTGCGTATTAAGTTGGAACTTTCAAAGCATGATTAAAGGGGAAGATCAATTGACCAAAAGGAAATATGTGCAAGCTACTACTAAAACCACTACCACTGCTACATTTACAACTAGTACTGCTACTCCAACTACTTGTAAGGCTATGAGCATTAACATGAAAATTTCAAGAAGTATATGAATATACAGGTTATCAAAAGGACACATCGGTAATATCATAGCAAAAGCTAATTGTATTAAGTTGAAACTTTTAGGATTTGATGAGAGGAATATTCAACTAACCAAAAGGCAATATGTTATTATTACTGATGCAGCTATACTAGTGCTATTACTATTAATGCTACTGTTATTACTACTAATAACAATACTATTAATGTGACTACTATTAAAACTATGCCTAAGGGTATGAAGGTGAAATTTTGAGGAAATTTTGAGAGGGAAAGGTGAAATGAATCACAACACGCCGTCTATATGCAGGTTGTCAAAAAGGGGCATCAGCAATATCTTAGGAACAGTTTGGTGTGTGTGGTTGAAAGTTACAGGGTGTGTTAACAGGGGGGATGTTGAACTAACCGAAAGACAATATTTACAACCTATTGCTACTGCTTCTACTCAAACTACTACCTCTAGAAACTTACCAAAAAAGTAAGTATATTACTGTCATAGTCCCCTTTTTCAGTTTATTTATTACTATGCTACTAAAAAAGATAAAATAATGAATTCAATTAACTATACTGAAGAGTTCTAATCCTGCTAATCCTTGAATCAGATACAAAACCACATAAAAGTTGTGAATACTTCTTATATTTAATCCGTCTTGATTCCCTTCTAATGTTGCTTAAAACACTGTAAGTATCCACCTTGACATTGCAATTGATAGACATGTGCGCAAGAGCATTCATTCAGCCCTCTCCTGTCTTATTTAGGAGGTATGTTTTAAGCTGCTTTCGGATGCTAAATGAATGCTCTGTTGAACTCGTGGTAACAGGGAGAATACAAAAAAGAGTGAATGCACACTAGGAAAAAAGCAGCTGTTGCATGCACCAAGAGTTTCAGAAACTTTATTGGGATGATGAGATTCGCCTTTGGATCCAATGAAAAGCACAATGCCTGTAAATGGCAAGTAAGTACTGCTTCCGTATCTCTGCTTGAGCGCCCTTACCATTTCCATCGAAATCAATTCCAGTTAACTTGTTCATATCTAATCCCAACGCTCCGCAGAGTCTAATAATGTACCTTGCAAGACCTACGTCAGTCCAGTGATTTGCAGTGTCAAAACATAAAAAGAACTTTCTCCTACTTGATGATCGTCATAGAAATGATGACAAGAACAAGCTGTTCTTTTGAAGTTACATTACTCATCTCATCAGCCAATATAAAAATACTTCACAATTTTCACTCGTATGCAAAATTACGTCCCAAATGACATTGCCTAAACTATCAATGATATAATTCTGCATTAGAGGAGATGCATGTGTCACACTTTTACCAGACGGTTCGAAATACTCCCAAAATTCGTGTTTCCGCAATCTATCATCGCTCACAACAATCCATTGAATGCCCCTTCATTTTCAACACTTTTTGTAAGGAGAACACTTTTTTCACAAAGAAACTGGAGGGCTAGTTCATGAAAACGACAAAAAGAATAACCTGGACAATTTATTTTAACATTTATCGGTTTTTAATCCTTCCCTCGGTGGTCTTGCAAACTCAATTTCTGGTCAATTGGAATGCTTTTTCCTTCTTGTAATTTGATAAACACATAGATTTTGCTCTACAGTAACATGATACCATCTTTCATTGTGATAATTGAAGTCAGCGAGAGCATCTTTAAGGTCAGTATATGGCTTCGAAACTAAGCATTCAAGCGTCTGATATAAGCCTTTACTGGTCTCAGATTTGGCAAATAGGAAGCAGTGTTTATAGAATACACCTTTTTTTGAAAGACTGAACACCAGCCATGAATACTTTTGGAGCCATGTACTTTGAAAACGACAAGGTTTTGTCACTTTTCCCCTTTATATTCCAGTTAACTATTTCAGGAAATGCATAGCCCTTTCCTGGTTTCCTGCCTACACATCAAGTCCAACTTTCGAGCATCAGAAATCTGGTCAAGGTTATCAAAGGACTCCAGACCAATGTCAAGCAAGGTGATTATGGGTGCAGTGACTGAGGTGTTTTTTGAATGTTGGTCTATCCCATGAAAAGGATTATTAATGCTTTGTCTTAGAAGTTATTCTAATGTCAGGCAAATTAACTTGAAAAGTGGGATTGATTCAGAAATTTTGAACAAAAATATTTAAATGTTTTTTAAGAGTAAAACACGAAACAGAAATATTTTTCAATCGAATGAACGATATGTGTTTTGCGTGGCTCTGTTTCCTCAGACCATGACCAAAAAACAACTTAATTCATATTCTTATATTTTATTAAAATTTAACTGTATTTCATAACCTCAAATTCCAAAATGGGTCTTCAATTCCTGCAACCTTCACAGTTGCATAATTTTCTGTCGTGTTTCATATGTTATTTGATTCTTAAGATAATTCCAAGAGGAGATAGGAAAACTGACCTCAGAGTCATTTGTTCTCCTTTCTTTGCAGCACTTAGGAGAAAGGGTTTGGCTCAAAAAATGGGAAAATGGGTCGAGGCCTCAGAAGATAGGGGACACAAACCCAACTATGGTTGTCCAGCAATCTATTCTTGCATACGTTGGCTCATCAACAGTCCTCTTTTCTTATTCAACAAGGATTTTATGACAAAAATTGTTGGTTATGATGAGCAACAATTGTGCAAGCTGTTTTTTTTTCAGTTTGAGTTATTAGATCAGAAAGTTGGTAATTATGAAGCAGCCACTGCAACTCTAGTTCTTGTATCCATCTTCATCTCACTCCATCTTTCCCAAGAAATATAAGATCCTCCCCTTTCTATTTGTTTTGAATTTGAGGAAAAAGACCGATTTGAAGACTATTATATTCATTTACTAAAACAGCTAAGTAAATAAAAACTCTTAAAAAATAAAACTACTCTGCTGTGCAGCATAGCTTCTACAATAGAGTTACAGACATGCGGAAGCCGCTTTGTCTGACGTGCGGAAACTCTGTAATAAAAAAGCAAAAAAAAGAAAAAACAGTCTGCTGTGCAGCATAGCATCTACAACAGAGTTACAGACATGCGGAGGCCGCTTTATAACTACAAAAAGTTTTGAGTTTTGTAACTTTTCTGAGGCATTAAAGGGAGTTATTGCATTACTACCGGTAGGACATAGTTGACAAAAATTGTAGATCTACACCCTATAGAAAGCTGATGGAGATGATTAGTGTCAATGCATTGCTCTTATAGGGCTAATCTATTTCCTTCTTAATATTCAATCTTTCTCTAGCATTTTAATACCAGAAAAAATTACGGGAATAAAAAAAATTATAAAGAGCTTGTAGACGAAAATTGCAGACAGTTTTGTTTCGCCATTAGACACCTGGCAATATATATTGTGCTTTATTTTTAAATATCACTTCGAGTCAAACCGAGTCAAATACTAGCAACAAAGCTTATGCGGCTTTCAACTTGATAAAATACAATCACAATAAGTATGAAATAAGACTTGACGGAAACTCAAGCAGAGGGATGGAATGACCAAGGGAATGACAATTCTAGGCTAAGAGTTTGAGACAGATCTTTAAAATGTAGGATCTAGACCTAGACAGCTATACAAAAGATCTGTAAAGGGGAGAATTTTATTGCTTTGCAGCATTTCCATCCAAGTATACAACACAAATTCAAAAGGGCCCCCTCTTTTTTTTTGGGGGGGGGGCTGGGCCCCCTCTAAATATGCCACTGCTACAACAACTGCTACTAAGGCTACTACTACTAATTCTACTGCTACTACAACTACTGGTACAACTACTACTACTGCTAGTAAAGCTAGGGTATTAGGGCAAAATGTTTGGGGAACATTAAAACTGTATTGAATTCAATTAAAACACACTATGCCCAGACAGGTTGTCAAGAGGACATATCAGCAATGCTTCAGGAATGGTTGATGGAAAAGTTGAAATTTTTAGTGTGTTTTGAAGGGGATGTTGACAAAAATCAAAGATGCTATGTACCTACTGCTGCTAATGGTACTACTGTCAATACAACTATTACTACTACACAAGCTAAAGTTGTTAAGGTGAAGCTTTCAAGGAATATTTAGGCGGACGCTGAACTAAATTAAATGAACTATGAGCATGTAGATTCTCAAAGGGGTGTCAAAGCAATATCTCAAGAATGACTTATACTTACATTGTTAAGTTAGACCTTTCAAGGTAAGTTGAGGCGGATTTAGAACAAGCCAGAAGGCACTATGTATACACTATTAATGCTACCATGACAGTTACTATAACTAATGATTTTAAGGAGATTGAGGTGAAACAAAAATTGAAAGATTATTTCTCGTTTTGGACTTAGCGACCTGCTTGTGCTGCTTGACAACATCACTAAAGATCTGAGAGCTGATACCCTGAAAAAGATGAACGCGAGTGATCCTCTTAGCTATTTTTTCCCTGACTTGTAACTGGTGGACATAGTGATGTGGTTTATGCTGCACTTTTGATTGTATTCCTTGCAGGTTATATTTCTTTATATATTTTTTTTTCCTTTAATCCACATTCTTTTTGCAATATTGCATGTTATGTATATATTTACTTCCTTATATGTGATTATTTTATTAGTGTATTCGAAATACTTGCCCCTATCCAGAGGAAAAACATATTGCTATGTTAAAATAAAAGATAGGGATATCAGTAAAGAAATGGCATTCTAAGCATTGAGGATCTTAGCAAGGAATACAGACTATTGTTGTAAAGTAGGTTTCTGTTGGGTGTTATTCTACCCTTTGTAGGGGGTATAATTACAGTCCTAAGGTGAGTAAATCTCGGGTCGTGTGTCCTTAGAATTCGCCCAACTAATTACCTTTAGCGTACCTATTGGGAGTAATGAGAAGCTTAAATAATGTTGTATAGAGAGGTTGGGTATAATATAATACTTTTAAGTATTCAACCACAATACAAAGTCTGGCTATATATGCCATGGGAACTAATGGTCCCACATAATCAACAATTATAAGAAATCTATGATTAAGTACAATACAATAAGATATTTGAACACTTACAACATTCCAACAACATTCTAAGGTATTCCCAAAAATAAACGGACAGAGGTCAGCCTGGCAAATAGATTAGTACAACCTCAGTCCCAAAAATCTAAGTTTTAATATTAAAATTCAACCTTATCAATCCAGCCAATTTATGTACTTAGCCAGGAAAGTGGTTATTTACCAATTTCCTTTCAAGCCTCACATAGGCTAAAGGATATTTTCTCTTATAATACTAAAGAGTGGTCATATGAAACTTAGCAATTTGTGTTTTGTGTTCTAAATAGTTTATTTCATATTAAATTATTTCTGCTTAATTGGACAGGTTACCACATTATCTTTATACCTCTGCTTGTACAAGTCAAGTCATAAAAGAGATACTGACTATCATGGGACAGTCTTGGACCAAGGTGCATCATAACAAGGCTGCCAAGCTATAGGGCAGTAGGCTAAAACAAAATAGACAAAAGTTGGGACTGTAACTGTTGGGACTGTAAATAAAAATATTCTATTCGAAAATTTTTTTATTGGTTTAATTGCCCAGGATTGGAAACTTTGTTGGTAGCTTACCAGGAAGGTGATCAAAAGTGCCAGGATCTAATTGAAATTTAGTATGTATAACCAAGATTTAGCATTGGGTTTAGTATTTTAAATTAAGTATTAGGTATGTACAACCAAGGAGAATATTCCAAACAAATATTAGCCAACAGGCTTCCAAGTTTCAATGCTTGGAGAAACATCACCTTTTTAAAATTTGAACCCAGCTAGCACTTCAACTAAAAGAAGGCAGTGGTCTAAAGTTTCTTGGGAGTGGTCTTCCTGATACTAGTTATGTGTCTGGGAGAGGATTTCCATGCTCTCCCTGAGTCTTTGCTGTTTTCCTTAGGACAAAGTCCATAAAAATAACCCACATAAATGGAGATAGAAAGCAAACCTACTTAACTCCTGATTAAACACAAAACCAGTTACTAATTTCATTTTCTACCTTAACTGCAGAAATGTTATTTTTATAATTGGAACTAATCACCTTAATGTATTTATTTGGTATACCATACAAGGATACAACCTTCATTAAAGCTCTTCAATTGGCTGAATCAAAACGTGTTCACAATCTATAAAACTGAGGACTAAAGGAGTGTGATGTCTTAGGCACTTCTTAATTATTAAGTTAAGAGTGAGAATTTTTTTGATACATCCTCGCCCCTTCCAAAAACCATGCTGTTCTTCTCTCAGAATATTATCAACAGCATCTCTAAGTAAATTGCTTTCTACAGAAAACAAGCTAATGCCTCTTTAATTGCCACACTCACTCTTGTTACATTTCTTATAAAGGAGTTTAATAACAGTTTTCCTAAAAATTGCTAGGTACTTACCCATTTTCTAAAACCCTATTCATAATCTTAGTAGTTTATTTCTACCTTTGCAACAACCACATTCCAATAAATTATTTACCACACTATCAGCACTTATTTTAAATTCTTATTTTAAATCCTTTTAGTACTGTCTCTAACTCTTCTTCAAAAAAATAATCTTCATTCACTTCCTAATTGTCACGAACTTTTTATTCTTTTCTATCAAGAATAAACCTGATAAGGGTTTATCACATTCATAAAATGTTTTACCCATCTCTCTTGAACACTTTCCTAATTGACGCTTGTTTCTATCTTTAGCCAGGATAAACCCAGGACAGTCCCTATCAACTTTTTAACACTTGTTTTTCTCAATTTCAATTTACTATTATTCTTCCTGGCTGAATTTTTCAGATCTTCAGCAATTTTATCCATGGCCTCCCTTTCAGACCTCCTTAATGCTTAATTTAATGCTTTCCAAAATCCCCTACATTCCTCTTATTCTTATTTGATCTATCTCTCAAAAAACTCTTGTAGAAATCCCTCCTCTTTTCCACCAAGCTTAAAGTACTTTTACCAATATTCCAAGTGGTGAGTTTAACTTTCTTCCCTTAGAAACCATCAACTACTTCACAAACTATTGTGATGTAGCTGTCTGAATTGTCATGGCCAAAGGAAAAGCACTGGGCCCTGTCAGGGTAGGTTAAGCATTAATGCATCTTTGCTAGTTTACAGTGTTTATTCAAAAAGTATCCACCCATCATTTTGTGTGAGGAAACAAATGAATCTATGCAGGCAATATTTGGCGAACGTATGTAGACTGATGATGACTGAAGAAGTGTAAGCAAAAACTGTTGCATTTTGTTTTTACATAATGACAGAAAAAAGGAACATAGATACTGAATTAAATCTGTGTGAAGCTTGGTGATTCCCTAGTGAAAATGATCCACAGCATCCAACAGGCCTTTGGGCACTAAGCAATGGGTACCACTCAGATACAAGAGTGGTACACCTGCTTCAAAGATGGCTGCACATTAGTGAAGAGTGAAGTATGGTCTAACAGGTCCTTCACATCCAGAAACGAAATTACTACTGATAAAGTCATGAGGCTGGTGATGCAGAATTGCCGAATCATAATAAGAGAACTTGTAGACAAGGTGACCATCATCATTATATCCATTCATTCCATTTTGACTAAGGATTTGGGCCTCAGGAGACTCTCAGCAAAGTTCATGCGACAGCTGCTAACCATCAAGCAGAAGCAACTCCATTTAGAAATCACATAAGACATATTAGGGACTGTAAACAGTGAACCCAATTTCCTCAACCCAGTGATCACTAGCAGAGAGACCTAAGTTTATTGCTACAACCCAGAAACCAAGTTGCAGTCAAAATGGAAACATCCAAAATTCCTGAGACCAAAAAAAGCAGGGCAGGCCCAGAGCAATGTCAGAGTCATGTTGACTATCTTCTTTGATTCCAAGGGTATGCTTTTCCATGAATATGATCTACATGATCCACAACAATGACCAAGGAATACTACCAAGAGGTTTTTTGTTGCCTTTATGAGGCTGTAAGATTGAAACGGCTAGACCTGTGGGCAGCAGGCAATTGTCAGCTTCATCACAAGAATGCAACTGCATTCTTCAATATGTTCTATCATTTTCTATTGCATCTACTTAAATTCTTGTATCTCTAAAATGTTGTAAAAAATGGAGTTTCCTTTAAAAAATGTGAATATGCCGTGTTTATTGCAAAGACTACAAAGGTAAATGGTCATCCCAGTTTTCAGGCTCCTGTTTTGCATGTATCCCCAGCATATAAGCAAGTTCTCTATGTTTTTGTTCGATTTTTCTGTTTGCAGACGCCATGTATGCAGAGCTATAACAGCGTTTTATACCCATAAACTCTGTTATTTCGTCTAATATTCTTGCTCTAAAGCATGGACCATTATCACTGAGTTGGGTTCTGGGGAAAACTCCATGTTCCAAAAATAGGCAATTTACTAATACCTTCGCTATAGTATGCAATTTTTCATCTTTAATTGGAAAAGCATACAGATATGAATTGAAATGATCCACTATTGATAAAACGCAGTGATTCCCTTTCTTGGAAACTGGTAAACCTCCTCCTGTGCCCCATATGTCTATGAAAATTAATTCTCCTATCCCTGACAGGGTAGGGTATAGACCTAATTTGGTCCTAGGCATTTTTGGTGCCGACTTTTGCTAGGCACATTCTTGACAGCCTTGTATGAAGGTTTTTACCTTGGAGTACATATTTTGAAAATAAAAATTTTCAGTTTGTAGATGCCACGTATGCAGAGGTATACCTCTGCATACATGGCATATATTGGTCCAATTGTCTTTGCTTCTCCCATGTGGCATCTTCTTATTGCATGTGACATCTGTAATATTTCTCCCTCTAGTGATTTCGAAATTATGCATATAATTTTTAATTCATTTTTTCTATACTCCTGGGGCGCTCTTTAAAATCTTATTAAAAAATTTTTGCCCTCATCTAAATCAAATTTATCTAACTCTTTCAAAAAATGTTTGAGTGTTCTGGAAAACAAAAATTTATCTTTTTCTTGATGTAGCGAGATATTTTTATCTGACAATATATTTGTCTCAACAATTCACCCATGTATGGTGGCTATTAAATTTTTGTCTCCCTCTAGGTTTTGTGATAGATAATCTGGTAAAATAATGGTACAGCCTTTTATATATATCAGGTTACATGAATATGCTTGAAGACAGAGTACCCATCTTATCAGTCTTGCTGAAGTATTTTGCATTCTATGCAACCAAATTAGCGATTTTTGATCTACACGTAAAGTTTATAGCAAGCAAAAATTGGCGAAAATATTTGGTAAAAATTAAAACTGCCAAGCATTCTCTTTCAACCATTGAATATTTTCTTTCTGCCTCTGTCAGAGAGTGGCTGGTATATTTGACTATTGATTCCTCCCCCTCAGAATTTATGTTCATTAATACTGCTCCAATTCCATATGCTGATGCATCCATTTGCAAACAGAATTCTTGTGACAAGGTTTGCCAAAGGCTGAGCTATTGCCACATAATTTTTGATATATCATCTGAAATAGTTTAGCAACCTGCACACTAATCTACAACTTTTCTGATCTGTTGGTGATTTTAATTGCTCTATCACTGTGAATTTTTCTGGATTTGGCAAAATAGTACCTTGGTTTATCAAATGTCCAAGAAAGACCAATTTTAGTACCACAATTTTCAGCTTTTCTGGTTTTAGTTTTAACCCTGCTTTTTCAAATTTTCCTAGTATTCTTCTAAGCCCAATTAAATGGTCTTCCAGATTTTCAGTAAATAATATTGCATCATCTAAGTAAGGTAATTATCCCTTTTTCTTTTTGTTTCTAATCCTGTGCTTTTTCCTTGTTCATTGTCTTTTAATAATAAATTCATTAGCTGGCTAAAACAGTTTGGGCTAAATGATAAGCCAAGAGGAATAAGTTCAAATGTGAAAGTTCTTCCATCATCTAAAATTACTATCGCCTTGTGCTTTGTTTCTGGGTCTAAGGCTATTTGTTAATATCCTGCTATCAGGTCAAAACAAGTGTAGCATTTGGATCCTTTAAGCAAATCTAATATGGTAACTATTCATGGCAATTTCATAACATCTTTTACCGTGACTGGATTTAGTGCCCTAAAATCTATACATAATCTCCCATGTATTATCTTTCTTCCTGACTATTACTAGAGGAAAAGTCCACTTGCTAACACCCTCTTTAATAACACCCTGTTCTTCCATTTCTTTGATTTGGTCATCTAGCCATGATCTTAAATGGTACAGGGTTTTATATGGTGACTTTTTAATTGGTAGTTCTTGTGGTAGCATTTTGTGTGTAATGATGTGAGTTAAACCATAATCAGCTTTGTGTCTTGCAAACATCAATTTATAGTCCCATAAGATATTTCCCACATGGGTTTTGATATTTTTCATTTTTAAAAATCCATTTTTGTCATTTCGTAATATTCTTGTGGTTGTAGTTTTGGTGAAATTTGCTCTTGGCTTATAAAATTTATACTTAATTCTGGAGTGCTTAGTGATTTTATATCTGTATTAGAAATCTTTTCTGCCAATCCTAATGTTACTTGGTATAGCTTTACCTTATCACTACTTAGATTTGATCATTTTAAATATGCAATACCTTTCTCAATTTTAATGACTTGATTTTCCACGAAAATTACAGGATACTCCTCAAGAGTTTACTCTCCTATCATGGCATCAATTGTTTTGTTATTACCCTCCTTTGTATTAGATGTTGTGAAGACTTGAGCTGTTGTCCCTCCTTTCATTGTTATTTTCCTATTTAATTTTAAATTATATTCCGGATTGTCACTATATTTGTCTGTTGTTACACAAACTTGTCTATCAGTTTCATTTGGCTTAGTTATGGTTTGTTAGCGGCTCCAAACTATTCCATATTTTCTTATAGCATATATTCCTAAAATACAAGCAAATGGTAGCTGCTTACATATTATTTCTGTTACTGTTATTTCCTTATTCCCTGTGCTAAATTTTAATGGACATTCCCCCAAAAACGTCAGTTTGTGACCTGTTATGGATTTCAGGGTATTCTGGCACCTGCTAACGTGATTTTTTACACTAGGAGGAAACCTTTTAAAGCCTTTCTCTCTAACTAAGGATTTCAACATACTTGTATCAAGTAAACATAGTAAATTCTGGAAATACTCAATTTTAAAACAACTCAAAATTGGTAAATCATTGTTTATCCCTGTATCACAACATTCTGAACTATATAGGGGCCTTTGAAAACGTACAGCCCTGGCGACCCTTACAGACTGGTCCCTCTGTTTAAATGCCCACAATTAGTTGTCCAAAAGTTTTGGGGGCTTTTGCAGTTCTCTTCTGTGTTACTATTTTGACCTTGGGTATTATTTGTTGTTTGATTCCTAGGTATAAATTCAGGAATATTATCTGATGTTTGCCAAGTATTATTTGTTCCCTGACTTCTTGAATTTCTGCCAAACTGTGCTCTGAACTGGTGACTTGTTTTGTATGTTGGGCCTTCTTTTTGTATTCTATACCAACAATCTGCCACATAGTGATTTGGTTTGCCACAATAATGGCAAAGGAATCATTTACTGTATTGTCCATTAGTTTTCTGGCCTCTACAGGGTGTATAATTACTTCTATTTATCTTTCACCTTTCATTGTTGATTTTGGATGCCCATATTTTATATAGTTATAAGCTGTTGATGACTCAAGGTTGTGGAATTGGTCAGCTAATTCCATTGACAACAATTGTGTTTGTTGTCAATAAAAAAATTCTGAAACCAACTTTAAAAAATCCTAAAATACTTCCTTGTATAATTCCTAAAAGCATGTCACTATGCTCTACCCCTAACCCCCTCCTTCTGCTCCCTAATATGAAACATATAGCTCAAACTAAATATCTCCAACACATTCTTTCTGTTTGTTCATTATATAACTCTTTTGTTCAAATAGATTTAACACTAAAGAAGCAACATCAGTAACCTTGTAGTTGACAACATAATTTAGCAAGGATGAAATTGAATACAGCACCTGATGCCCTTTTTATGCTCTTTCATAATTCAATAATTGCTTCTAGGGAAGATTGAATTTTTAGCCCTTAAAGGGTTAAAATCAGCCCATATCAACCAAAAGTTTAAAAATTTGCTTCTAAAAAAATACCTGGTGAGAAAAAATTCTCATCTGTAGCTGATTTGGAAATAGGCTAGTAATTATTATGGTAAAATTCTACTTTAGCTACTTTTGGCTATCTTGGAAAGGGGTTAGGTTAGGAAAGTGAAACTTTCAGGGATGGGTCTACAGGCTAAAGCATGCCCAAGGAAGGTATTTTGAAGTACCTGTGTGTTATAAAAGTGAAACCTTGCAAAATAGATCTTCCATTTAAATAAAGTACAACAAAATTATTTTCAGCTTCACAACTTTGTTGTTTATAAGGTTTTAAAGGTATGCAAATACATTCCCTAAATTTTGAAAAAAAAAAAAACAAAAAAAAAACATTGATATGGCTTGAAATTCTACTCAAACAAAAGGAATTGTATTTTCAGAACTAAAGCCAGAGAAAAAGAAACTGATTAAGGTAAAATGTTGTTCTGTCAAAATTTCAATAGGTAATAGACCTTTCATGTAGGCAAATTTCAGGACCCTCTAGAGGAAGAAAGAGTGGAGGTAGGTACTTCAAAATACCTTCCCAGGACATACAATCTTAATAGTAAAATGTTAGGCTAGTACAAAAAATTTGCAGAAATTCTTAAAAAGAGCCAGAGCACTCTCAAAAATAATGTCAGTTTTGATGTGATGTCATTCTTAGTAGTAATTATGTAATGAGGAGAAAGAAAAAAAAAGATACTATTGATGCAGAATATTGTGGTTCAAGCCAAGTGTGGTTGGCTTGAATTATTGTGGTTCCTATAAATAGAAGTTTTGGACAAGGCAGTTCTAATAGTGTACTTTGTGTTTTGATCTGACCCTATTTTGATGAGTTATGGGTTATTCTATTTCTTAGTATGCAATGTGACAGTCTCTTACTGGGATGCTAGCTACTGCTGCAACCTGGATTAGTATTTGGATTAACAATCCTTCTTGACTATTAAGGTCCCTAAGTTGGCCCTGCAGTGTGTTGCTACAGCCAGGTTTAATCTCTGGGTTCTGTATTACCAAAATTGTATTTTGATTCTAAATATAACCTACATTTACCTCACAAGTAAATTTTGCCCCCACCCCCTTAATGTGCAAATATATACCCTGATTTGGATATATTTAGGTTCAGAATGCAATTTTTTTATATATATTTGCACATTAGGTGGGTGGGGGTATATACTCTGTATGTATATGTATATTTATAGCAATATTTTGTATTTTAGCCACTGCTTTATCTATCATTAAAAAAACAGAATTAACAATGACCAGGATGAATGCTATCTATAAGAACAATTTATAGCAGCAATTTCAAAAGATTTATGCATTGCGTTTTAGCATGGAAAAAATTGTAATTTTTTCCTTTAAGTTGGAAAAAGAAGGAAAAAAGAGGAAAGACTTGATGATAAAGATTCTCCCCTTGGATAATATGTTAACTAGGATCATTATATATATTTTAAAGTAAGAAGTGTTTTCTTAACATGTGTCTCCTTATCAGAAGTCACAATTCTAAATTTTTACCTTCAAATAACATTTTACTATTATGACTAAGGAAAATAACAATTACCATTCTGGAATCAGCTACAAATGACAATCTTTCCCGCTAGACAATTTTCTTTGGAACATGTTTTTAAACTATTGGTGGTTTCACCTTTAGGGGCCTCATTAAGAGCTCAAAATGTAATTTCTTACAGAAGTAATTTTTGAAATATGAAACAGCATAAAAAAAAGCATCAACTGATGTATTCACTTTCAGCCTAGCTAAATTAGACTATGCTGTCAACTACAAATTTACTGTAAATTAGTAGTTTTAATCATATTTTAGCAAGTACCTACCTCTACTTCTTCTCTATCTAGAGGCCAGTGACCTTTGATGACCTTTAGAATTTTTTGTATTTTAAAGTGAAACCTTGCAAAGTCTTCTGCTTAAATAAAGTACAACAAAACTGTTTTTAGCTTCAAAAATTTGCCTAATCCTATTTTCTGAGATTTTTCTCAGAAAATAGGAGATCTGTATCTATATTTCCTAAATCTAGATAAAAAAAAACATTGATATGGCTTAAAATTCTACTCAAATAACAGGAATTGTATTTTTCAGAACTAAAACCAGAGAAAATAAAAGTGATAACTGCAAATTAAGGCAGAATGTTAGGCCTACTTTGTCAAATCTTCAATAGGTAATAGACTTGTCAAGTAGGCAAAATTCTAAGACTTACAAATCAAAAGAAGGTTAACATGGAAGACTGGCAATACCTTCCCAAAGTAAGAATTTGGCCCTGGGTACAGTGAAGAAAAATTGTAATTTAGAAGCTGATTCAGGAAAGGTAATTATTATTTTCCTCAGTCTTAATAGTGAATTTTTATTCTGAAAACAAATCTGCAGGAATTTTTAAAAAGATCTAGAAACCCATCAGGAATGATATTGGTTTTGCTGTGACATCATTTTTTAGGGGGTTTTGGGTTCTTTTTTGAAATGGTTCATGAAATGGTCTTTAGATATTACCTAGTCTTTATGATTTTGTGCATTGATTAGGCTAACCATACTCAAAAATATATTCTTAGACTTGTGTCTACCTAGGTTAGCCTACAACTGACAAGAACAAGCTCATCTAAGCAATACCTTTTTTAAACAGAATTCCAAGTCACTTTCACTATTCCCTTTCTTAAGCTCAAAACTCAGGAAAGGAAGTCTTGGAACATCTTCCATCACCAAGGATATGAATTACGATAGCCTGTTCGCTTGCTAGCCTAGCCTTCTTCTTCTTCTTCTAATACACAGCAGGCGGGCTATTCAGTTAGAACTATTTAGCCCTTTTCTTTTTGCTTCACTCAGTGGGCTACAGAGCTACTGGCTTGGTCGTCTCTTATTTAATAGATATTCTCAAATATCTTTCAGTAGATCTTTTGACTCAAGGAGTTCAAATATAAGATGATAGATATCGATTTCTGTGCTCTGTGTGCAGGTATAGTTGGCTAGGCTCTTGGCTGATCGTGAGATTTTGTGGTATTTGAAGCATTTTAATTCGAACAGTATCGCCAACATTGAATTTCTTCTTCACATTTTTTTTCACTGGAATATTGCTTTAGAAAAGCATCAAATGTATTTTCACTACAATGAACTTCCCGAGGGCTAACATTGGACTGGGATCGATGTAGTCGTTGGTTGTATATTTGCATGATTTTATCTAAATCATGAATAAAAGCAGCAGTATTTTTCAGCGTGCAATATCTTGAAATTAATAGACGAATCGTTATTATCAATCGTTCAGCCAATGCAGCCTTTATCGGGCTGTGACTATGATAGAGCACTGTATTATATTTCAATAGAACCTTTTGCACATGAGGATTGACAAATTCGCTACCGCAATCCGATTGAATTTTTCTATAGCAATCCTTTTCAAGAATACTCTCTAAAGCATGAGCAACTTCAACACCTCTCTTTGACTTCAACACCTCTCTCGCTCATGGTCGCTCGTCGATGTCTGGCTATGGTCTTAGCAGTTGGTTTGCTAAGCTGTTTTGCTCTGCACTACCTCTGGCTAGAAAAAATATTGTACCGGCTGCGACATATTTTGCATCCTCTACGCTATATGATGGGGGCTCTGGCAAGGATTTTAAAAAAAGTGCTTCGGAAAATCTTAGGTCCAGTGCGCGAACCCTTGGTGAACAAATGATATCTCATCAAAATGGAAAAGGTTTAAAAAGGTCGAGAAACAGTGCATCACTCGTCAGTCTCTACTCAGGACAGAAACAAAAGACATCACCCTTGTCAAAGAAAAGAAGGGAAAATCCGACACGTACAATAAGCACTAGTAGAAGAAGAAGCCCCAGGAAGAGAATTGTTAGATCGAAACTAGATTTCTTTTCCTAAGATGTCATATCTACCGCATAAGGATTCCCAATCTTCAATCACTTCATCTTTAAATCTATTCAACGCAGAAAATGTTGATGTGAGTGTAAAACATGGATACTATGAACAATTTAATCCACAACAACCTCTCTCCGATAATATCCATTTTCAAATTTATTCCAATGAAGACTACTTTATGGACATGTGTTCGACATTTATAGATTTACAAATGAAAGTCCGGAAATCCGATAATACATTGCCAATTCTTGCCGATGGAATATCCTATGAAAATTGTTTATTACATAATTTATTTCGTCAAATCAGTGTCTACATAAATGGCACGCTGGTGAGCACAAGCAACAATCTCTCAAATTATACAAGCTATATGCAATTCATGCTGATGACACCCAAGTCATACAAGGAATTGAGAGGCGCCTCCAATGGATATGAATATATTACTAATACTGATAGTACAGATGCACTTAAAAATGCTACAACTAGTGAATTACATCTAGTTGGAAAAATATATCATGAAATATTTAATATACCCCAATGGCTACCACCCAATATTAAAGTGGATATAAAATTGACGCTTGCTCCATCCAATTTCATGTTACGAAAGGAACTTGCTGCCAATCCTGATGTAACTCTCTCCCTCACCTCGGCAATGCTACATGTACGCAAACAACAGGTTATGAGTTCTGTTGCTTTGGCAGTGGAAAAACTGAGAGCCAGTGGAAATAATATTAAACTACTTGTTCCTCATACAATCACCAATCAACGTCATATTGCCACAGGTTCATGTACCTTCATCACTCATCCTTTATCAATGGCGAAATTCCGTCAAAATTAGCCTTGGCATTTGTAAAAAGCGCTAGTGCAATAGGATCGTGGACTGGATGCCCACATAAATTTGAAATGTTTGGGCTTTCATCTCTTGTCTGCAAAGTAGATGGAATCCCACTCTACAATCTATCTTTTGATAAATCCTATAGAAAATTGTATGAGTTGACCATGCAAACCCTAGATCATGATTCACTACTATTTGAAAATGGTATAACCGAAGAAATTTTTGCTAAAACACATGGTATCATTGTATTGGATTTGTCTGGCACCCAGGATATGAGTATAGTACGAACGGGGAGTGTGCGTTTAGAGTGTACGTTTGCTGACCCATTAGCTGAGAGTATTGCACTAATCTCGCTAAATCAATATGAAACCTATTGGGAAATCACTCCCAAAGGCAGTGTTCTACTAGACTTGGCACCATGAACACCAGTCAAATAATCAATGTATTTAATATGGACCCCTACATGTCCAAATACAGATCCTAATGTCTGCCCTCGGACTTTCTTGGAAAAATTCAAAGTGGCAATAATACCCTAATCATTGTTAATAGCAGTCCGTCGACAGTGAATACTAGCCATTTGTTGTGCATCTTTCGAACTATGAAGACGATTGAATTTTATGATCCTCTTGGCCTACCCTATACATTTTACACTCCACATATCAGTAACTATATTGAGAGCAGTGGGAAAACTACTATTCAAAATTGGAAGAAAGTGCAGGATCTGCAAATTCTCTCACCATGTATTGTCAATAATTGGAACAAAGTATCTAATGAAACAGTTACTGCTGAATCCGTTGATGTTTTTAAACAAAGGTTAGATGCTGAGTGGTCCTGCAGAGAGTGTAAACTCAATTGGGATGCTACTGAAGATGCAACAGCACCTGGTCACCCGTGAACCTGCACACAACTAGTCATCATTCTGGAGCTGTACAAGAAGAAACCCTTAGGTTGCTCCAAGCTGCAATTTGAGGTAATTTGAGGTAAGACACCCAGTAGTTGGACAGTGACCACCCCTGGGAAGAACAAAAAACAAAACAAAAAAAAACACAAACAAATAAACACGAATCCATGATCTTTCTTCTGGCAAAAAGTATAAAATTTCAAATTATTGCAGATAGGAGCTTGAAAACTCTAAAGTTAGGCTCTCTAATACATCGAATCTTATGGTGTGATTTTCATTAAAATTGTATGCTCTTGTATCATTGCCACCAACTCCACTATCAACTTCTAATAGTGTAAACATTCCACTCATTATTACAAATATATCCTAATGAGTAAAGTCAAACTGTTCTCACTCCTTGAATTCTATTCTCACACAAATAACAATTATAGCAAAAATCCTTCCTTATATCAGTTGCGTCACATCCCGTTAGTGGATCAATACATTTAGAAACATCCCTGATTGGCCTAGAAAGAGACACGTGATCCTGTTCCGTTATCGCATCAATACATTGCCAGATTAGAATTCAGTGCGCATGTGCAAACTTCATCCCGGAGTCAATACACTTAGAAACAGCCCCCTGATTGACCTTGAAAAAGATGTCATTGACCCGTTAGTGGATCAATAATCCATGAATAAATTATGTAGGCTCAGTATGTAATAACCTATTTCTACTGATGCAGCCGCATAAATAGAAATAATTAAAAAAGTTGAATAATTTTCCAAGTCCCAAAAATTCCAAGTCAGAAAAAAGAAAAGAGCTTCTACAAACATTATTTTTCTAATAGTAAAAATCACGACTAATATATCTGTAGCATTCCCATTTTGTATTTCGAAAAAAAAATTGATTTTTTTTTTGTTTTAAGTATATTTCATGTTATTTTAAGGCACTGGGACAGCCACGTAGTGTTTATGAGCAACCATAGAGTACCATTGATACAGCCACATAAATAAAAATTATAATAATAAAAAAAAGTTGACTAATTTTCCAAGTCCAAGAAATTCCAATTCAGAACGAAAAGAAAAGTGCTACTACAGACACTATTTTTCTAATAGCAAAAGTCATGACTAACTTATCTATATCATTCTCATTTTATATTTCGAAAATATTAGATGTGAATTTTTTGTTTTAAGTATACTTCATGTCATTATAAGACATAGAGTATCACTGGGAGAACCACGTAGTGTTGATGAGTAAGCATAGAATACCACTAATGCAGGCGCATTAATAAAAAAATAACAAAAAAAGTTAAATAATCTTCTGTCCAAAAAATTCCATGTTAGAAGAAAAAAGAAAACAGCTACTACAAACACTATTTTTCTAATAGTAAAAGTCACGACTAACATATCTATATCACTCTCATTTTGTATTTCAAAAATATTAAATATGATTTTTTTGTTTTAAGTATATTTCATGTCATTCTAAGACATGTAAAAAAAATGAAAAACATTCCTATGTTCAAAAAATAAACAAATTAAAATAAAAGTTAAAAAAAAGTAAAAACAACTTAAAAAAGTATGAAAATGGGGGAGGGCCAAAAAGTTGGGGGAAGGGGTATTGGGGCCCTTGAAGGTTGGAGCATGGGCGACTAATGGCTGCCGTATCATTGCCTAGAATGTATGTAGCTTTATTAATATCGACTCTATGTATATTCCCGATACTATACAATATTTTATATTTACTACACTCTTCATTTGGTGCTTGTATATTATACCGACCAAACTTATGCATTTAAAATTCCCACGTTAAATGTATTCGGAAATCTAAATATTCTCAAAACATCCCTCAAAAATAAAAAAATAATATGTATCTCTTAA
The DNA here is from genome assembly GCA_027921565.1 of Artemia sinica. Classification (NCBI taxonomy): domain Eukaryota; kingdom Metazoa; phylum Arthropoda; class Branchiopoda; order Anostraca; family Artemiidae; genus Artemia; species Artemia sinica. The sequence goes on along the minus strand of CM051261.1, from coordinate 44,219,966 downwards.
TGGAATTACCATTCCATGATATTTTCCCCCTTTGTTGATAAGCAATTAATATTTTAACCCTTCCTCTCTTTTAAATAATTATTCCATTTCTATGTGCACGTAAGAATCTCATGTCAAAATTCCTTGCAAGAAATAATCTGTAATTTGTCACTTGAATTCTAATGCCCTCTCAAAAGTAGGTCAAATTTCCTTTCTCTTGGCTTAGTCTTCCATTATCGTCATAAGGCTATTTTTAGATCTAGGTTTAGAGTCCCGTTCACCTGTTAATATATATTCTTGGTCGGAATATAGGATGTTGACGGTGTTCTGGTCGCTTTATACAATGTTTATCTTGGGGTAGTAACCATCTTACTACCCTTACCCCTGGTCTCTGGGGTGGGGGGGGGATGTTTCAACCCCGATGTTTCTGTTGCCTGATCTTTGAACTATTTTGAACGGAACAGCTATATCAAAATTTTGATCACATGCCCTTGGAGAAAAGAGGGTCTAAGGCTAGTTCTAGTTACCCTTTGATCAGTTTTGACTCATGAAAAGGGACTAGAACTTTTTATTTCCAATCAAATAACCTCCTAAAGTTTTTACGACCACCTCTTCCATATGAAGTGCCTATGAGAAAAAATAAATGAATAATAAAACACTGAAGCCTTATGGTCTTTACTATAGGCAACGCGATAGCGATACCTCTCATTGCCAAAACTAGTTGACACGTGTAAGGATGCCGTCTTTTGAGGACAAGAACCACAGAGAGGTAGACAGGAGGCTTGCTCCTTCGCCCTTTCTAACGTAGTGTTGTTGCCTTAAGCAGACTTTGAGTAGCTTGCGTTACTAAGCGCTCTTCCTTAACATGTCGATTTCTCAAAATCCAGTGATAACTTGATAAATAAAAAGAGAAGAAAATGCTGAATTCCGTGGTACTGAATGAATGTTTCCCAATTGTTTCTGTTGAAGTCGATTGATGTGGTGTGTGTGCAGCAGCTATCCAAGGAGGGTGTTTCCGCCAGCCAAGTGTCTTCACCGAGAAAAAAAGATTGTGGTAAATTTTAGATGTGGTAAAATGAATGTTTCTACTAGAATACACTTGACTAATTAGTTAAGGCTAGAGTCCGAAAGTATTAGAATCTTTGATCCAAACTATCTAGTAAGGTAATTTCTGCCATTTATTTGGGGGAATTGGGGTACTACTATTTCAAGTTTCATTTGATCAGTCAGAAGTATTTCAAATAGGATGAAAGAAAGTAAAATAGAAGGTTTTCAACGGGAGCTAAGAAAACTTGGAATAACCAAAAATGATTAGACTCAAATTTATTAATTCAACTCGAACCAGGGTATTTACCAATTATTTCTTTTAGCAAGAACAAATGCCCCTTGGATCTTAGGTAAACTATCACTTCAACAAGGAAAATGTCATTAACTGAATATCCCTAGTTTGTGGATAGAAATTTAGATTTCCAACGTACCCCTAGCTCAAATAAAAACGCTTCTCACTCCCTAGTCATTTCATAGGCAGCGCAGCAGGGCTGCCCAAGTTAAGAACGATGTTAGCACAATGTATTAATTTTTTTTCTTGACTGGGGCACTTTGTATCGAAGGAGTTGTCGTAGAAACTTCGAAAAGGGCTCATTCGATTGGAAATTGGAATGGCTAGTGCCCTTTTTAATAGTCGAAATTGATTGGAAGGCAACTAACACCCCTTCCACGCCCACCATTTCCCCAAACACATCCAATCGAAAATTGGATATAGCCATGTCATTCAACGTAGTTGATTTTCACATAGAAATTATGTTTTTGAAGAGAACACTCCCCCCAACGCCCTCAGGGCAAGGGTTGTAAGTTATTTCCTGGGGGTATATAAGGTTTTATAGAAAGCTTTGCCGTAAAAACTTGAAAAAGGGCTCATTCGATTGGAAATTCAAAGGGCTAGTGCCCTTTTTAATAGTCGAAAGTGATTGGAGGGCAACTATCCCCCCTCTCGTGGTTATTTAGGGCATGTTTATTTTTTAATATAATTGAAATAAAACACGTTACAGTCAGCATAACTAAAATGAAACATTCCACTGTTCGAACATTTTTAATCGTCGAAAGTGATTGGATGGCAATTAATGCCCCTCTTATGCCCACCATATCCCCAAGCACATCCAATCAAAATTTTTATATAGACATTTTGTTTAACGTAGTTGAAAGTTCTGGAAATTAGGTCTTTGTCAGCATTGTCGTAGAAAATTCAAAAAGACTCATTCAATTGTGAATTGAGAGGGCTAGTGCCCTTATTAATATTCAAAAGTGATCGGAGGGCGAATGCCTCCCCATGTCCATCATTTTCCCAAACACTTCCCGTCAACATTTTGATATAGCCATTTTGTTGAACGTAGTTGAAGGGTCCGGAAATATGTTTTTGAGTATGACAACCCCCTCACAGCCCTTAGGGCTGAGGTTGTAAGCTATGCCCTGGGGGCACATAATGTTTTTATAGAAAGTGTTGCCGTAAAAACTTCAAAAGGGCTCTTTCGATTGGAAATTGAGAGGGCTATTGCCATTTTTAATAGTCGGGAGTAATCGGAAAGGGAATCGCCTCCCCCACACACGTCCATCATTTCCCCAAACATTTCCGATCAACATTTTGATATGACCATTTTGTTCAACGTAGTTGAAAGGTCTCGAAATTATGTCTTTGAGGTTTACAACCCTCTCCCCATAGCCATCAGGACAAGGGTTTTAAGTTACACCCTTGGGGCATATAAGGTTATTATAGAAAGTTTTGTCGTAGCTACTTCAAAAAGGGCTCATTCCAATGGAAATTGAGACACTAGTGCCTTTTTTATTGGTTGACCGAGATCTGAGGGTAAATTTGATATAGCCATTTTGTTCATCCCACCAAAAAGGTCTGGAAATTATGTCTCTAAGGATGACAAATCCCCCAACCCTAAGGGCAAGGGTTGTAAGTTATGCCCTGGGGACATATAGGGTTTTTATAGAAAGTGTGGTCATATAAATTTCGAAAGGGGCTCATTAGATGGGTAATCAGACGCTCTAGTGCCCTTTTTAAGAGTTAAAGTGATCGGAGGACAGCTACCCCCTCCCACCCTATACACACATCGTATTGTCCCAAAATGTGTCTAATATAAGTTTTGAGATAGCCATTCTATTCAAAATAGTCTAAATATCATATAACAAGGCTTTTGGGGTTGAAACAAATCCTAGAGATCAGGGACAAGGGTTGTAAGTTATGCCTAGGTAATGCGCTCTTAATTTCAAAAATGATCTTTAGATGGTGCTACTACTGTATATTAGCTGAAATGTTCAACCGCAATAATCATATTTTGGCCATTATTTGCGCATAGTTGCAATTTTCTTGTGGTATCAATTGACCAAATATAAAAGGGATGACTAGGGGAAATATTCTCTCTAAGAGTGGGGTAAATAGTGCTAACTTTATTTCTTCTCAAACAGAGAACTCTTTACTCCCTCTTTCTTCCTGGCAGTACATTGTTATTTAAAGTTTTGACAGCTCCCATGTGGGCTCCTAGAAAAAGGCTTGAATGCATGAGGCAAATGACTCCACCAATTAGTTTTTTTGGTAAAATTATCTTAAATTGACATGTCTGTTTTCTTTTGTCGGAATTATCCATAGCATACATTAAGCTATTCATGAGAGCCAAATGGAGATTTCCTAATCGTTCTAGTAAAAAACGACTCCATTTTTTTTTCCCAAATTTGAGATTTCTCGTTCGGTTTTCGAATTTCAAATCTTGAAAATTTTTCGGTACCTTGCGATTCACCTTTTTGGTGCCTAGTTCCGAGTGTGGTGGACCTATCCCAATTCTCCACGCCAGTACTTCCATCATGAGTACTAGACGCATCAGGCTCCACCACTAGAACCTGCCCTCTGTGGGACCTAGTTTCACTCCCCTACGAAACTATCCCACCTTAGTGTCCACACTTGTTTGGACCGGTCGTTCAAAGACTGACCTCATCCAGTTTGCCATAGAGAGACCTCCATCCCGCAAATTTTTCGGTGGAACCTTCCCATCCTTGCCTGGTTTCCCTAAATTAGAAGCTGTATATTCCGACTGTGTTTTTTTTCTGATCGCTTCATCTATATGTTTCTGCAAACATTCTGTTACTAAAAATGGTGCAGGAAATTATTTAACGCATTTAATAGGTATGTTTGGGTCTCTCTGTGCTTTAAATCCGGGGAGGTTGTTTTTTTCCTACATCATAAGGTCCAGTTGCAAAAACTTGTTTCAGTTTTAACAAAAAGCATTCTACGATTTGTTTTCTTTCTGGGCTGAAAGAACCTGTTTTAATTCTGTTCGAAAATTCGTGATCTTTCCATATTACTCTGTCACCCTCTAGAGAAAAGGCTTCAGCTCTACTTTCTATCGTTCCTGCTGCTAAAAAGGTTGTATTTTTCAAATAGTCATTCTTTATCACTTCATACGTACCAACGGTTTTGTCCCGTGGTAAGTTAAGAGGCTCTTCACTAGTATCAAAATAGACTATATTTACGAAGTCATTATAGGTTTCATAATAGTGACAGAAAACATGTAATGACGTTTCAACATTTGAGATAAACATTATGGTGTCTCCATGAGCAACAAGAGGCTCCGAACGACGAGACAATTTGATTTGAATAATTTTAAAACAGTTAACTTGGAAACATGTTTACTTTGCTATATATGCCATGCTTCAACCCGAAATTTCTTAAGAAAAAAACGCAAGGGAATTTATTTCTTGGCTATTAGGTTTTCCTAAGGAAATTTTATTATTCCGCAAATTCAATGGACAGTCTAATTTGTTAAGAATGTCATACCCAATGATTACTTCAAATTTCAAATTTGGGACAACTGAAAATTTCCAAAATATTCTTCCCTTACGATTTGTTTCATCTAAAATGCATAATGCTTCCTCTTTCATCTGAAATGCAGAACGCTACATTTATTTCCTATATTAATGGTAAGGAGTCCCCACTAAAAGATTTCACAGTCCTAATTGATGGTTTAAGGCACCTACGAACATTTTCTAGGAATGTTTGGAATGTCTCTTCCTTTAATAAACTTCGTTGACACCCGCTATCAAGGAAATATTTAACAAAATTTAGCAATTTCAGCTGCGATATGACCAAATTCTTGGAATCTTATACACGCTGATGGTTGCCAGCAATCCCTTTTAATATGTCCGGACTTCCCACAGTTATAAGATTTTTTTTTTGGAGGGGGGGATTATAACTTACTGGGTTTGTAAATTTTACTCTAGGGTTAACTCTTTATTCTCCAGGGGAAATCGTGTATCTCGACTCAACCACGGCCGCTCCCAAGGACATGCCCGAGGAGTCTCGGTACATTAGATCAACAGATTCATATTTTTTTTTGCCAGAGCCAACAGTTCGTCTTTGTCAACTGTCGGTTTAGCTTGTTCTTTCTAAAAAGTTCTATTTTTGTATGAACATGTTTCTTGTCTATGATAACCCTGACGTTTCAGCAAAATATATGAACCTAAATATAATGGACCACAAATACTCTGTTCTACTTCCTACCTATAATGAAAAAGAAAACCTTCCTATTATTGTTTGGCTTCTTGTAAAAACTTTTAAAGAAAGGTGGATATTTTACTAAATTGACTTTGATGCTGATATTTTATGACTTGCCTAGTGCTTTGCTCTTGTTGACTAATCAGCTTTCCAACAAAAAAAGATTTCTTTGAAAATTGGATACATAAGGCTATTCATAAGACTAAAATCAAACAAAAGAGCAAAGAAATAGCCTAGCCAGTACTCTGAGGCTTTACAGTTAGTATAGCCCAGTGACCACTGCCATTGCAATTATGCCCCAGCCTTCTGTGATGGTACCAAATTTGGTAAATATTTACCAAATCATATTATTGACTTATGAATAAAGTGAATATACCACCTGATGCCTTTTTTATGCTCTTTCCAAATATAATAGTCATTTTTGTCAGAAATGAAGTTTGCCCCCACCCATATATATACTGATTCAGGGTATATATTTGCACATTAGGGGAAGAGGGGGGCAAATTTTATTTCTGATGTAAATGGGAGGTAAGTTTAAACTTTACCCCCACCCCCCTAATGTGAAAATATATACCCTGAATTGGTATATAGGGGTGGGGGTGAAATTCATTTCTGACAAAAATGATTATTATATTTGGAAAGAGCATAAAAAGGCATCAAGTGGTATATTCACTTTATTTGTAAGTCAATAATATGATTAGGTAAATATTTACCCCAAATTTAGCCTAAATTTGTGTGCTAAATTTGTGGGTAAATTTTAGTTTAACTACTTTTTTTGGTAAATATTTACCAAATCATATTATTGACTTACAAATAAAGTGAATATACCACTCAATGCCTTTTTTATGCTCTTTCCAAATATAATAATCATTTTTGTCAGAAATGAATTTTACCCCTATATAGCCCTATATATAGCCTACCAATTCAGAGTATATATTTGCACATTAGGGGGGTAGGGGTAAAGTTTAAACTTACCTCCCATTTACATCAGAAATAAAATTTGCCCCCCCCCCTAATGTGCTAATATATACCCCAAATTGGTTTATATAGGGGTGGGGGTGAAATTCATTTCTGACAAAAATGATTATTATATTTGGAAAGAGCATAAAAAAGGCATTGAGTGGTATATTCACTTTATTTGTAAGTCAATAATATGATTTGGTAAATATTTACCTTTTTTTCTTTCTTGGAAACAGGTTAGCTTAAGAAAATTAAAATTTCAGTAATGAATCCAGGGTCAAAAATATACTCTAGGAAGGTATTGCCAAGCTACTATGTTAACCTTCTTCTGATTTCTAAGTCTTAGAAATTTGCCCACTTGACAGATCTATACCTAGGCATATTGGATTTTTGTCAAAACAACTTTATACCATAATTTTCAGATTTATGGTTTTTTTCTGAATTTGAGAAATATATTTACAGATCTTTAAAAACTCATAAATTGGGATTGAGCAAAGTTGTGAAGCTGAAAACATTTTTGCTATACCTCATTTAATTCAAACATCTTTTTTGCAAGGTTTCACTTCTACACCACAAAGATTTTTAAAGGTTTTGAAAGGTCAGTGCACTCTAGAGGAAGAAGGAGTTGAGATAAGCAATTCAAAATTCCTTCACAAGACATACTTTAGTCTATAGATTCATCCCTAAAAGTTTTATTTCACTAACCTAACCCCCTTCCAAGATATCAGGAAGTATCTAAACTAGAATTTTACCATTTGCTGATTTGGTAGTTTTGCCACTATTTTTCTTTGCTAATATCTAACAGACTAATTGTTGAGAACACAGAGCTATTTGAAGGAAGCCCTGAAAAACTTCTGAAAACTTTTTCTCCTTCCTGAAGATACATTGATTTACCTTAACCCCCTCCTTGATAGATAAATATACAGTGCACTTTGTGTGCTTTTGTTATGTTTTGCATCTGCAAATAGCAAATGCTTAAATTTTACAGCTTTGTTTACTTATTTATTTAATTAAAAACCAAAAACCTGAACATCTACAAAAACTTGAAAAGAATAGAGCATAAATAGAGAAAAAAATAAAAGAAGACAATACACAAAAAAAAAATGAAAATTTACCCTAAGAGAAGAATGAAAATAGTTATGAATTTTAGCCCAATGCAGGAGAAATATCAACAAAGTCTAAATTAAGGCACTGGCAAAAGAAGAACAAAATCAACAGAGCAAAAGCAAACATTGAGTATCAAACATTCATGCATAAATAAACCATAAATAAATCTCCACATAAATATACACATTAAGTACAAATTATTTAATTATTACATAGCTTTTTTTTTCTTATTATTATTTAAAGCAATAAGTTGACAGTTAGTTAATAAATGTTCAGTAATTTTTTATTTTTGGACTAATAGAGTATTGCTATGCCAAGTTGGTAAACATTATAAGTACTTAGAGAAACTAATCAAAATGATGAATGGATTTTAGATTAGTCTGATTTTGTGAGGATTTTTCAGAATGGGGCAATACATAAGATATGAAGGAAGGCCACTGCATTATAAAGGCTTAAGATGCCCAAATTCATCAATTAAGATGGTCAATGAGATGTGACCTCCTGTGTTGAAGAGAGGACCTAATGGGTAGGCCTAAATCCACTAAATGATTGGCAGGCTCAACTGCTGAGCTTTCAAGACTTTATTAGCAGACAAAAGCAGAGATTTCAAATTGAACAGGAAAATTTTTTACTTCTTCAACTTAAATTGAAGCTCAACCTTCAGATGTTCATCTTGAAGGATATCAAAAATTTCACTCATCTCTTGCAACATCCAACTGGGACTCAATATTGTATCTGTGACTGCTTTCATTTCTACTATATTTTAGAGTAGACTACTTTATTTTGAATGTTTCTCCTCTAATGTTTTTAGACCTACTTTAGTACTTTATTTTTACTTTAAATTTTGATTTTCCATTTTTTTTTCCTTGCCAAGCCTATGGATTTTTGTTTTGGAAATAGGAATTTTGGATACAATGGTGGGATTTTGGCAAAAGTGATTGACAAATGTTCTTGTTTTTGTTGGACTTGGATAGAGCTGCAAAATTTGAAACAAAATAACCAACATGGAAGGACTGGCATGATAGACAAATACAAATAGAAGCACTTATGCACATTTACAATTTTACTAGCTTAAAAAAGAAGTGCTAGAAGATGTGAAGAGCCTTTGTCACAATTTCATGGTAAAAGACTATGTGAAACAATTTGAGTCTGTTCAGTCTGTGAACCTTAAAAGAGAAGAGTTCTTCCTACCCACCTCTAAGGTTTACCTGGGACTAGAAGCAACTGCCTGTTTTCCTTACAAGGAAAAGATACAAAGTTCATGGAGAAATGCAATAGTATCAAGGAGATTGCTCAGGAATTTTATATTGAAGCTGTGTCCCAGCTAGTTGACCAATTTCCATTTGATCATGACATTTACAACTTTGTAGATATTGTAGACCCAAAAGTCACATCAGATGATATTCTATTGTTGCAGCTTTTTTGCCAAAAGTTGAGGCACCCCTCATGGGATTTTGAGCTGGTTGAAAAAGTGTGGCAGGCATTGATGCTGCTTAGTCCAAATAACAGTTTGCTTGGTGGCAGAAACCTGATTGATTTTTGGAACTGGGTGGCATCCATCAAGATGCTGAGTGGAGTGCTAAAGTTCACTAGTGTTATTCATGTCATTTGGTTTATTTTTAGACTTCCCTGCTCAAATGTCACTTTGGAAAGACTTTTCAGCATTCTGAAAACAGTAAAAAATAAAAAAAAAAAATGGTTTCAAAACTTAACTTTGGCTGCAATGATTTCTGTCAAGTATGGGATGAAGTGTAAAGGTCCCCCTACATTCACCAAGAGTTTAAAGAAAAAAATGAAGTCTTTCAAATTTTATGTGACTGCATCCAAATGCACTGCCTTTTTAGGCATTGGGGATGGTGACAACAACAATGGCTCAGGGTATTAATCTTAGTATTTGGTGTTTTCTCTTAAATCTTATTATTTGGTAATTATCTTTAAATTTTTCTGAATACATTTTAAAGTGCGTCTACATTCACATTTTCTGGAAAATTGGGAGGCAGGTTGCAGTATACACTAGTTAAAATCAAATAATTCAAAAGATCAAAATGCAGGTGCTGTCTTTAAATCAAGCTTTAAGTGATTCAATTTTGCTACTACACTCTGCTTCAAATTAACAACTCAGTATAAAAAAGTCAAAACAAAAATAATGCATGAGAAAGCAACCAGTTGGATATCATTCATGCCAATCCTTCATACCAATTCAAATAAAAATGATGGTGTTGCAAAAGTAGTAATAGAGATTGAAAAAATAATGGCAAAGAAAAACAAATAAATAAAATATATTCATATGCTCCAGAATCTGAGATCTGGACACGGAATCTATAAATCAAAATCAAACTTAACTAGTTGATAAACAAAAAGCATTGTTTTAAACATCAAATGAAGATATTTTGGTAGAAGTAAAAGGTCTTGAGTTGCAAAATAGTTTGTCTTGAACAAATGCTATTAAAAGTCAGCCTAATAAGGCTATACTTGCAACTTGGAAAGAAGTCAGAAATGGGGAAACTGTTAGAGATTTTGGTATTGAAAATAGGGATTTTCCACCAGCCTTTTAGGGATTGAAAAAAAATGAAGTGGGAACACTGGTAATGTAGCATAAGAATCAATTTTGATAACATTCCTGTTCAAATAGTAAGAATAATAACATACTTACTTCTGGATTGTGTTCTACTATAATTCTACTCTTTTTTCCCACTTAAATACTTTATTCCCACATTAGTGGAATGAAAGCGCTGTTATCTGTGTAACACACAAAGGACATATTGATAGATTTGAATATGAAGGAAAAAGAGTATTGGTTACAAGCCTCCAGAATATAATATAGTAAAGTAACTTTAAGTGGGTGTTATTCTGACTAAGGTAGCATTATCTTTGCATTGGCCTGACTAATTATCCAAGGCAGCCAACTGGGGAAATCAAGAAGCTTATATAATGTTATATATAGAGGTTTAGTATAATAATATTGCTTTTATTGAACTCAACACACAACAGTACAAGGTCTGGCTATAAAAACACCACTGGGACTATTTGCCCCACAGAATAAACCATTACAATAATACCATTACAAACTATAAGACATTAATACGCTTACAATATTCCAAGGTATTCCTAAATGAATGGACCAGAAGTCACCCCAGCAATTAAGATATAAAAAGTTAAAGGTCTTGATTGCATAAAAATGTATTTTTTATGCCATAGGTCAACCACATCAATCCAGCTCACTGACATACATAGCAAGGAAGCAGTTATTTCTCAATATTCTTGAATGTAAATAGTTTTCCAAGATTGCTTATTGAGGGTTATTTCATGGCAAGTATAGCCTGAAATTTCTACCTGATCTTTATGACAAACAATTGGATTTGTCTAACCCTGTTGTTTTTTTTTAATTTTTTTTTTTTTTTTTGTCTTGTATGTGTTTGTGCATTGACAATAAACTGTTTTAATAAGAGAGATGCAGGGCCATACCGTTTCTAATATGTATCTTCTCTTTTATTATGACCAACTAATGGCTTAAGCATGTATATTAGTGTCTTTACTTCAATTAGATTTTTAAAGTTATTTTAGAAATTGTTTGATTAATTTGCGTTTAAATTTAATTCCCATTAATAATTAATTTATTTGGATAGTGGGGTTTACCTTATATTTATTTTCTGGTTTAGGAATTCCTTTGATAAATTAAACATTATATTTTTTTATATTAACCATAGACTTTCACTTTAACACAAAATATTACAACATTTTCTTTAACTTAATTAAAGCCATTTAGGATATAAGCAACTTGCTTATACATCTTAGGCCTAGAATTTGATTTCTAACAAGGTCAACCTTTCAACCTTTAGGTCTTGGGTACAAAGAAATTTGTCTTGGGATTTGCTAACAACAAGCTCTTGCAAATGCTTCAGAAATTGGTTGATATTAGCAAAAATAAATGAACCAAAATTTGGTTGAAGTTGCATCAAAATTTGGTTGATATCAGCAAAATAAGTAAACCAAAACTTGGTTGTAAAAAATAAACTAGGTCTGTGGTCTAAAAAGAAAATTTAGGCATCAATATACAATTAAAGCATAAAAAGAAAAAAACACAATTTTTTTAATACTTGTTTTTTGTTAAGCAATAGTAAAAGAGTTTTGTAAGGAAGAGTTTTCTTAAACAATATATATATATATATATATATATATATATATATATATATATATATATATATATATATATATATATATATATATATATATATATATATATATATCTATATATATATATATATATATATATATATATATATATATATATATATATATATATATATATATATATATATATATATATATATATATATATATATATATATTATATATATATATATATATATATATATATATATATATATATATATAATATATATATATATATATATATATATATATATATATATATATATATATATATATATATATATCTTTTATAGATAAAAACAAGGCTTTTTCTGGAGAGTGGTTTAATTACAGCTATCAGGGGCTATTCACTTTCTAGTAACATGGTTTTACTTAGGAAAATATTGTATCTACTATTTATATATGAAGGAAACATCAACTCTAACAAATAGATTTTAAGACCATAACAGAGAACTGAGATTAGCCTCCATTTAAGGGCATATCAACAGTTCTTGCAGCACAACTTTGTTATTAAAATTTATGCATATGTTATTTGGAACAATAATGATGCCCTAGTTATTAAAGTTTAGAAAAATACATTTATAGCTATATATTTCTTCAGTAATACTAGTTACCATGACTATATACATTAATTATTTGCATTTTTTGGAATCTTTTTTTTTTCCAACTTGTTCTTTTGTTCAATATTGAACACACTTTTCTTGGAAATTACTTTTAGCTCTCTCTGGTTCAGTTTGTTTATACCAACTTTTGAGCTTTTCAGTTGTCTTCAAATTTCTGGCAACTGATATAGTTTAATAAAATATTTGGCTGCCATTTCTTTTTTTCTAGCTTTAATGCCCTTATGGGACAAAGTTTAGCTTACAGCTTGGATTTGATAAGGCTCAAAATTTAGCTATTTGACTTTTTACCTGTTATGATACTACCAATGAATTGTGCTTGTACTTGGAGATTTGCTTACCATGGGCTGCTTTTGGTAGCTCAATATAACATTTCTAGATTCTCTTTTCATATGGCTACAGTTGAAAGGGCTATTATGAACCTGCACACAACAATTAATTATTTATAGCCACACTCTTTATTTGTGTCCACAGGCCTCTCTTGGACTCTGCCCTTAATCTAAAGGTGGCCCTTATCCAAGGTTTTTTTTTCCTTGCCTTCATAGTCTTCTTTTATACACCATGCTTTAGCTGCAGCAGACCTTGCTTCTATTTCTAGTATTGCTATGCATCAATTTAGAGGAAGGTCAGTTAATTTTTTTTTTTTTTGGTGGGGGGGTGCCTATTGCCACCATGAGTAAATTTTTACGCCCCAAAGTTTCAAATTTGGCCCTCCAACAGCAAGAGTGCACATTCCTTTTATAATGAGTTTGTACCTAGGTTGTACACCCTGCAGTTACTGTACACTCCTGCTTCAATTCCCATTACTATTTTTTTTCGAAACTGTAAAAATTTTTTTTTTCTAATTTGATGCCATTTATTTCATCCTGACAACAAATCTTACGCTTGTGACTTCATTTGTTATTTAAAAATGTCATTTTGACATCTTACTGGTTATGAATTTTATTCATCATTTTATGAATTTTATGCATTATTCTAAAATGGTATGTCGTATAGCCTCTAGCTGAAGTAAGACTGAATTAGATAGGTGTTTGCTTCTATTATGCCCAAAATTTTATTGTTTCTATTTGTGTTTCTCTAGTTGGTCCTTTATGCACTATCTTCTATTTTATTTATTTGTTTTTTATGGTACAAAACCTTTTATGTTTAGTGATAGATGGTACTTCTGCATTAACCATTTTGCATTGATTACTAACTAATAAAACTACTAATAATACACTTAATTCTACTTGTTAAATACTAGATACTATTTCTTCATTTCAAAATTAATAGTTGAGCAATTTTTCCAGGTCTCAGTAATAAATTTAGCAGAAAAAAACTACATTTATCAAAAACAACTGACAACAAAATTAAAGGAAAATTCAATGTACATTACTTCCCATTATAATAAAAGATCAATTAGTCTGGTTCATCCGAAAAAGAAACAACAGAAAAGCTGTGTTGCTAGCAATGGAAAAAATTCTTACCCAATTCAATTTTTGAATGGTCATTTAATTTATGAATGGTCAATTTTTGAATGGTCATTTAATTCATTAGAAAAATAATTTACTTAATAATTAACTAGGTCACTATAGGGTTCAAACAAACATGCAAATTAACGTTAAACAGCTTAGTGTTCCTTGAGAAAAAAAATTGAGGGTATGAGTAAAGGGGTACAAAGACAACAACAAAAATGTCGAAATTATTCAGATATACCTCAAATTATTGAAAAAATGAGTCATAGATTCACCGTAGCATTCAATAATACCCAAAGAATCTAATTAAAAGGGAGCACACACAAAAGCCAAATTAGGCCAGTAGCCTATGAGAAATCGTAAAATACCCAAAACAATAAACAAGTCCTAATGGGGGGTCCTGGGTCTATCAAAATATTTCAATGGTTTTTCAGGGAATTTGATATCATTTTCTTCTGTCTCCACTTTAAATGAAAAAATAATTATCTTTTTGGCATCCCTGCTTTCAATAAAAAAAAAATGAGGTATTATCATTTAAAAATGATAGCCCCCTATCCACCCCCCTCCTATAGGCAGTCATTTACAATTTATTTATGAATCATATTTTTGGGGTAACTTCCGGTTCAATCTTTAATTCCCCAACCTTGTACATAGCTTAGTCTATAGCTAAATTTTGTCTCAATAGAAGGTTTTTTTTTTTTGGGGGGGGGGGGGGGGTAAAAATGTTTCAGAAAGAAGATTGTATTTTATATCCGGCGTTCGACAATTGAGCATTAAACATTAACAAAATCTTATCTAAAAACAGCAAAAAAAAAAGAAAAAAAAATCTGCAAACTTACAATTCAGCTGTAGAAACAATCTGTCGCCTGTCAATTTCAAAATCCAACTGAAGGCTAAAGCTGTATAGTAGTGAATGCGTTCTATAATTCTATTCAACTTGAAAATAAAATTCTTGACTACGAAGTATGTAAGAAATAGCGATTGGGAAGCTGCATTCGAAATGATTTAAACTCATTTCATAAAGACGATACTTTATTTTGTCAACATATGAAGAACTGTGTCTATTGCAATCTTTGCAATTGTATAAGTAGAAAGGGGGGTGCTACTCCGACGCCCACCACGTGGTTAATGGTTTTCTCAGTGAGAATGAAAAAACAGGAATTTTCTCACTTAAAAAAACATGAATTTTCTCACTTTGATGGTTGTTTTCTTGGATGGTTATGGGTGTTGGTCAATTTATTTGATGTTTTTCATGTATGTCAACAGCAATTCATGTCTGTTTTATGGTTTTTGTCAGTGAGAATGAAAAAACAGGAACTTTCTCACATTTATGGATGTCAACAGCAATTCATGTCTGTTTTATGGTTTTGTCATGGCTTCTTTGATCTTTAGGCGAACCTAACCTGAGAAATTGATTTACATAATCGCTAGGGGAATGTATTGATTCACGAAAGGGGGAATTAAGAAACATTATGGCTTCTTTAATCTTAGGTCTGAGGGATAAACGTTCTTTAGGTCAGAGAGAAAAATTAATATTCTATTTTTAAATAGGGCTTCATTGATCTTTAGTGTCAGGAATTATAAATGACATCACTTGTTATCTTGGAATTATGCGGGAGTCTAAAGAGATAAAAATTCTATTTTTAAATACGGCTTCACTGAGCTTTAAGTCAGAGAGATAAATTGATATTCTAACGAAACCTTAATAGTGTAGCTAGGAACATTTATGAGATGAAGAGATTAACGTAGGAAAGGGTTTCCTAGAAATTTGAAATGTGTCAGCGCAGGGATGCCAAAAAACAAAAGGAACACACAGAAATTACTTTTAGGGGATTATTTGGGCGAAACCGTTTTAGACAGGTTATGGAATTATTTCGGCGAAACAGTTAGAGACATTTTAAAAGATGATTTAAAAGATGATTTTAGAAGAGGTTTTGAGTGTGGTCGTTATAATACACAAGTTCCATTTGAACAGTGTTGTGAGGTCCCCTACCACAACCCCAAAGGGTTCCGATCCCCCCACCCCAACCCCGAAGGAACCCACCGGTCCTCAAAGGTTCTCCGGATTCCCAAAGGGCCCCCGGCGCCCCAAAGGCTCCTGAGCCACCATTTTAATACTTTTTTAAGGCTTTATTATATCTTTTCAGAACAAATTATTATTTTAGGGAATTATTTCGGCGAAACAGTTAGAGACATTTTAAAAGATGATTTTGAAGAGATTTTAGAAGAGGATTTGAGGGTGAAACTCTGAGGTCGTTATAATACACAAGTTCCATTTGAACAGTGTCGTGAGGTCCTCTACCCCAACCCCAAAGGGTTCCGATCCCCCCACCCCAACCCCGAAGGAAGCGCCCGGTCCTCAAAGGTCCCCCCAAGCTCCCAAAGGACCACCCGGCCCTCAAGGGTCCCACAGACCCTCAAAGGCTCTCCCCGAGCCCCGTCTTTCGTTGATGTGGTTTGTCTGAAACTTATGATTTGGGATATGTAAATTACTATTTCGGACTTTTCTGAGCTAGATTTCTTAGTCTTTCGTTGGTGTGCTTTGTCTGAAACCTATGATTTGGGATGGATGGATTGCAATTTTTGACTTTTCTGAGCTGGATTTCTTAGCCGTTCATAGGTGAGTGCTGTCAGAAAATTATGATTTGGGATGTGTAGTTTGCAAGTTGGACTTTTCAGAGCTATGATTCTTAGTCTCTCATAGGCGTTTGTTGTCTGAAACTTCTAGTTTGGGATGAATAGTTTGCTATTTCAGGCTTTTCTGAGCTAAGGTTTCCTAGTATTTCGTAGGTGAATGTTGTCTGAAACTTATGATTTGGGATATGTAAATTACTATTTCGGGCTTTTCTAAGCTAGATTTCTTAGTCTTTCGTTGGTGTGTATTGTCTGAAACCTTTGGGATGGGTGGATTACTATTTTTGACTTTTCTGAGCTGGATTTCTTAGCCGTTCATAGGTGTGTGTTGTCTGAAACTTATGATTTGGGATGGTTAATTTGCTATTTTTTACTTTTCTGAGCTAGGTTTCTTAGCCTTTCATATGTGTGTGCTGTCAGAAAATTATGATTTGGGATTTGTAGTTTGCATTTTGGACTTTTCAGAGCTAGGATTCTTAGTCTCTCATAGGTGTTGGTTGTCTGAAGCCTATAGTTTGGGATGAGTAGTTTGCTATTTCAGGCTTTTCATAGCCAGATTTCTTAGTATTTCGTAGGTGTGTTTTGTCTGAAACCTATGATTTGGATTGTGTGGGTTGCTATTTTTTGACTTTTAACAGCCAGATTTCTTAGTCTTTCATAGGTGTGTGTTGTCTGAAACCTATGATTTGGATTGTGTGGATTGCTATTTTTTGACTTTTCTGAGCTGGATTTCATAGCCTTTCGTAGGCATGTGTTGACTGAAACCTATTATTTGGGATGAGTGGTTTGCTTTTTGAACTTTTCAGAGCTGGATTTCTTAGCCGTTCATAGGTGAGTGTTGTCTGAAACCTATGATTTGGGATGGTTAATTTGCTATTTTTGACTTTTCTGAGCTAGGTTTCTTAGCCTTTCAAAGGTGTGTGTTGTCAGAAAATTATGATTTGGGATGTGTAGTTTGCTATTTCAGGCTTTTCTGAGCTAAGGTTTCCTAGTATTTCGTAGGTGAATGTTGTCTGAAACCAATAGTTTGGGATGAGTAGTTTGCTATTTCAGGCTTTTATGAGCTAGGTTTCTTAGCCTTTCGTAGGTGTGTGTTGACTGAAACTTATGATTTGGGATATGTAATTTGCTATTTCCGACTTTTCATAACCAGATTTCTTAGTCTTTCGTAGGTGTGTGGTGTCTGAAACCTATGATTTGGGATGTGTGGGTTGCTATTTTTTGACTTTTCTGAGCTGGATTTCTTAGCCTTTCGTAGGCGTGTGTTGACTGAAACCTATGATTTGGGATGGTTAATTTGCTATTTTTGACTTTTCTGAGCTAGATTTCTTAGCCTTTCATAGGTGTGTGCTTTCAGAAAATTATGATTTGGGAGGTGTAGTTTGCTTTTTGGACTTTTCAGAGCTGGATTTCTGAGCCTTTCCTAGGTGTGTGTTGACTGAAACCTATGATTTGGGATGTGTAGTTTGCTATTTTGACTTTTCTGAGCTAGGTTTCTTAGCCTTTCATAGGTAAGTGTTGTCAGAAAATTATGATTTGGGATATGTAGTTTGCTATTTCAGGCTTTTCTGAGCTAAGGTTTCCTAGTATTTCGTAGGTGAATGTTGTCTGAAACCAATAGTTTGGGATGAGTAGTTTGCTATTTTTGACCTTTCTGAGCTAGGTTTCTTAGTCTTTCGTTGGTGTGTGTTGACTGAAACCTATGATTTGGGATATGTAGTTTGCTATTTTTGACTTGTCTGAGCTGGATTTATTAGCCTTTCATAGGTGTGTGTTGACTGAAACCTATGATTGGGATGAGTGGTTTGCTATTTTTGTCTTTTCTGAGCTAGATTTCTTAGCCTTTCATAGGTATGTGTTGTCAGAAAATTAAGATTTGGGATGTGTAGTTTGCTATTTGGACTTTTCAGAGCTATGCTTCTTAGTCCATCATAGGCGTTTGTTGTCTGAAACCTATGATTTGGGATGAGTAGTTTGCTATTTCAGGCTTTTCTGAGCTAAGGTTTCTTAGTCTTTCATAGGTGAATGTTGTCTGAAACCTATGATTTGGGATATGTTAATTACTATTTCGGGCTTTTCTAAGCTAGATTTCTTAGTCTTTCGTTGGTGTGTGTTGTCTGAAACCTATGATTTGGGATGGGTGGATTGCTACTTTTGACTTTTCTGAGCTGGATTTCTTAGCCTTTCATAGGTGTTTGTTGTCTGAAACCTATAGTTTGGGATGACTAGTTTGCTATTTTTGACTTTTCTGAGCTAGGTTTCTTAGCCGTTCATAGGTGAGTGTTGTCTGAAACCTATGATTTGGGAATATGTAAATTACTATTTCGGGCTTTTCTGAGTTGGATTTCTTAGTCTTTCATAGGTATGTGTTGTCTGAAACCTATGATTTGGGATGTGTGGGTTGCTATTTTTTGACTTTTCCGAGCTGGATTTCTTAGCCGTTCATAGGTGAGTGCTGTCTGAAACTTATGATTTGGGATGGTTAATTTGCTATTTCCGGCTTTTATTAGCTAGGTTTCTTAGCCTTTCATAGGTGTATGCTTTCAGAAAATTATGATTTGGGATATGTAAATTACTATTTCGGACTTTTCTGAGTTGGACACTTCTAAATTTTTCCGTAGAAGATAGGAAAAGTTATACTATGATTATGATTATTTTCCATGAAGATAAAAAGTTTCACTTTAATTCTAAATTTTCTTAAATTCAATTCCGACCTTTCTCAAAGAGATGAAAAAAATTAAAGTTCTGTTCCAAATATTTTCCCGGAAGAAGAAAAGTTCAACTTCGATTCTGAATTTTCTCAATGAAAATGAAATAAGTTATTGATCAAATCTATTTTCCCAAAATAATATAAAAATTTCCACTTCAGTTCAGATTTTTTTCAAGTTCAATTCTAAATTTTTCGGTGGAAGATAGAAAAAGTAATACCATACGTGTGAATATTTTCCCGGAAGATAAAAAGTTCTAGTTCAATTTAAAATTTTCTCAACGAAGTGAAGAAGAATTCAAGTTCTCTTCTGAATTTTACCAAAGAACACAATTCAATTCTAATTTCACAGAGAAAATAAAAATCTTCCACTTCAGTTCCTTATTTCACAAAGACATAAAGAAATTTAAAGTTCAATTCTAAATTTTTCGGTGGAAGATAGAAAAAGTAATACCATACTTGTGAAATATTTTCATGGAAGATAAAAAGTTTTAGTTCAATTTAAAATTTTCTCAACGAAGTGAAGGAAAGTTCAAGTTCTCTTCTGAATTTTCTCAATGAAAAAGAAATTAGTCATTGATCATTTCTATTTTTCCAAATAATATAAAAATTTTCCACTTTAGTTCAGATCTGACTCGAAGAGATGACAAATTTAAAATACTGTTCCAAATTTTTCACTGAAGATAAAAAAGTTCAAGTTCTCTTCGGAATTTTACCAAAGAACACAATTCAATTCTAATTTCTCCAGAGAAAATAAAAATCATCCACTTCAGTTCTTTATTTCACAAAGACATAAAGAAATTTAAAGTTCAATTCTAAATTTTTCGGTGGAAGATAGAAAAAGTAATACCATACGTGTGAATATTTTCCCGGAAGATAAAAAGTTCTAGTTCAATTTAAAATTTTCTCAAAGAAGTGAAGAAAAGTGCAAGTTCTCTTCTGAACTTTACCAAAGAACACACTTCAATTCTAATTTCTCCAGTGAAAACAAAAATCTTCCACTTCAGTTCTTTATTTCACAAAGACATAAAGAAATTTAAAGTTCAATTCTAATTTTTCGGTGGAAGATAGAAAAAGTAATACCATACTTGTGAATATTTTCACGGAAGATAAAAAGTTCTAGTTCAATTTAAAATTTTCTCAACGAAGTCAAGGAAAGTTCAAGTTCTCTTCTGAACTTTACCAAAGAACACACTTCAATTCTAATTTCTCCAGAGAAAACAAAAATCTTCCACTTCAGTTCTTTATTTCACAAAGACATAAAGAAATTTAAAGTTCAATTCTAAATTTTTCGGTGGGAGATAGAAAAATTAATACCATACTTGTGATTATTTTTTACGGAAGATAAAAAGTTCTAGTTCAATTTAAAATTTTCTCAATGAAGTGAAGAAAAGTTCAAGTTCTCTACTGAATTTTACCAAAGAAACAATTCAATTCTAATTTCTACAGAGAAAACAAAAATCTTCCACTTCAGTTCTTTATTTCACAAAGACATAAAGAAATTTAAAGTTCAATTCTAAATTTTTCGGTGGGAGATAGAAAAAGTAATACCATACTTGTGAATGTTTTCCCGGAAGATAAAAAGTTCTAGTTCAATTTAAAATTTTCTCAACGAAGTGAAGAAAAGTTCAAGTTCTCTTCTGAACTTTACCAAAGAACACACTTCAATTCTAATTTCTCCAGAGAAAATAAAAATCTTCCACTTCAGTTTTAAGTTCCCCAAAGAAATAAAGAAATTTAAAGTTCTATTCTAATTTTTAGATGGAAGATAGAAAAAGTAATACTATGACTGCGATTGTTTTCCATGAAGATCAAAAGTTTCACTTTATTTATAATTTTTCTTAAATTCAGTTCTGATTTTTCTCAAAGGGATGAAAAATTTAAAGTTCTGTTCCAAATTTTTCATAGAAGATAGAAAAAGTTATACATTGATTGTGAATATTCAACATGAAGATAAGGAACTCCACTTTAATTCTGAGTTTTCTCGAAGAAGGGCAAATTGTTCAAATTCTCTTCTGAATTTTCTTAAAGAAGAGAAAAAAGTTAGCTCAATTCTGAATTTTACCAATGAAAATGAAAAAACCTTCCACTTCAGTTCTTAATTTCTCAAAGACATAAAAAATTTAAAGTTCAGTTCTAAATTTTTCTGTAGAAGATAGGAAAAGTTATACTATGATTGTGATTATTTTCCAGTGAAGATAAAAAGTTTCACTTTAATTCAAATTTTCTTAAGTTCACTACCGATTTTTTGCAAAGAGATGAAAAATTTAAAGTTCTGTTCCAAATTTTTCATAGAAGATAGAAAAAGTTATACATTGATTTGAATATTCGACATGAAGATAAGGAGCATCACTTTAATCCTGAGTTTTCTCGAAGAAGTGCAAAATGTTCAAGTTTACTTCTGAATTTTCTTAAAGAAGTGAAAAAAGTTAGCTCAATTCTGAATTTTACCAATGAAAATGAAAAAAGCTTCCACTTCAGTTCTTAATTCCTCAAAGACATAAAAAATTCAAAGTTCTCTTCTAATTTTTCCAAGAAAATAAAAGGCTCCACTTCAGTTCTGGTTTTTTTTCTCAAAGAGATGAAAAATTTAAAGTTCTTTTCTAATTTTAAATTAAATTTTAGCTCCTTTGTCTTATGGATTTACCCATCAAATTTTTAAATTAGAAAATGAGTGACTCGTTCTATTATTAAAGACAATCGTTCAAACTCGTTCATCTAACCTTCAAAACAATAGGTTAGGTTAGGTATAAATAAATATTAATAAATAAATAGAAACATTTCTACATGTTTAAGTTAGGTTAGGGTAGGTTAACTTATCATGAGTGCTCATGATAAGTTAACCTAACCTTTTCCGGCGAGTATGGTTAGGTTAGGTTAGACTAGATTAAGTTAGGTTAGATTAGGTTAGGTTAGGTTAGCCTACGTACGCTTCACTTAGGTTAGCTTAGGTTAGATGAGAGACATGCAAATAGTTAGGTGTATGATTAGGTTAGGTTAGATTAAGTTAGGTTAGGTTAAGTTAGGTTAGGCTAGGTTAGCCTACGTACGCGCGCGTACGTTGGCTAACCTAGCCTAACCTAACTTAACCTAACCTAACTTAATCTAACCTAACCTAACCTAATCATACACCTAACTTTTTGCATGTCTCTCATCTAACCGAAGGTTTTTTCATTTTCATTGGTAAAATTCAGAATTGAGTTAACTTTTTTCTCTTCTTTAAGAAAATTCAGAAGAGAACTTGAACAATTTGCACTTCTTCGAGAAAACTCAGAATTAAAGTGGAGTTCCTTATCTTCGTGTTGAATATTCACAATCAATGTATAACTTTTTCTATCTTCTATGAAAAATTTGGAACATAACTTTAAATTTTTCATCTCTTTGAGAAAAATCAGAACTGAATTTAAGAAAAATTATAAATAAAGTGAAACTTTTGATCTTCATGGAAAACAATCGCAGTCATAGTAACACTTTTTCTATCTTCCATCTAAAAATTAGAATAGAACTTTAAATTTCTTTATTTCTTTGGGGAACTTAAAACTGAAGTGGAAGATTTTTATTTTCTCTGGAGAAATTAGAATTGAAGTGTGTTCTTTGGTAAAGTTCAGAAGAGAACTTGAACTTTTCTTCACTTCGTTGAGAAAATTTTAAATTGAACTAGAACTTTTTATCTTCCAGGAAAATATTCACGAGTATGGTATTACTTTTTCTATCTCCCACCGAAAAATTTAGAATTGAACTTTAAGTTTCTTTAGGTCTTTTGTGAAATAAAGAACTGAAGTGGAAGATTTTTATTTTCTCTGTAGAAATTAGAATTGAATTGTCTTCTTTGGTAAAATTCAGTAGAGAACTTGAACTTTTCTTCACTTCATTGAGAAAATTTTAAATTGAACTAGAACTTTTTATCTTCCGTGAAAATAATCACAAGTATGGTATTAATTTTTCTATCTCCCACCGAAAAATTTAGAATTGAACTTTAAATTTCTTTATGTCTTTGTGAAATAAAGAACTGAAGTGGAAGATTTTTGTTTTCTCTGGAGAAATTAGAATTGAAGTGTGTTCTTTGGTAAAGTTCAGAAGAGAACTTGAACTTTCCTTGACTTCGTTGAGAAAATTTTAAATTGAACTAGGACTTTTTATCTTCCGTGAAAATATTCACAAGTATGGTATTACTTTTTCTATCTTCCACCGAAAAATTAGAATTGAACTTTAAATTTCTTTATGTCTTTGTGAAATAAAGAACTGAAGTGGAAGATTTTTGTTTTCTCTGGAGAAATTAGAATTGAAGTGTGTTCTTTGGTAAAGTTCAGAAGAGAACTTGAACTTTTCTTCACTTCTTTGAGAAAATTTTAAATTGAACTAGAACTTTTTATCTTCCGGGAAAATATTCACACGTATGGTATTACTTTTTCTATCTTCCACCGAAAAATTTAGAATTGAACTTTAAATTTCTTTATGTCTTTGTGAAATAAAGAACTGAAGTGGAAGATTTTTGTTTTCTCTGGAGAAATTAGAATTGAATTGTGTTCTTTGGTGAAATTCCGAAGAGAACTTGAACTTTTTTATCTTCAGTGAAAAATTTGGAACAGTATTTTAAATTTTTCATCTCTTCGAGTCAGATCTGAACTAAAGTGGAAAATTTTTATATTATTTGGAAAAATAGAAATGATCAATGACTAATTTCTTTTTCATTGAGAAAATTCAGAAGAGAACTTGAACTTTCCTTCACTTCGTTGAGAAAATTTTAAATTGAACTAGAACTTTTTACCTTCCATGAAAATATTTCACAAGTATGGTATTACTTTTTCTATCTTCCACCGAAAAATTTAGAATTGAACTTTAAATTTCTTTATGTCTTTGTGAAATAAGGAACTGAAGTGGAAGATTTTTATTTTCTCTGTGAAATTAGAATTGAATTGTGTTCTTTGGTAAAATTCAGAAGAGAACTTGAATTCTTCTTCACTTCGTTGAGAAAATTTTAAATTGAACTAGAACTTTTTATCTTCCGGGAAAATATTCACACGTATGGTATTACTTTTTCTATCTTCCACCGAAAAATTTAGAATTGAACTATAAATTTTTTATTGGGGAAATTAGAGTTGAATTGTGTTCTTTGGTAAAATTCAGAATAGAACTCGAATATTCACGTTCAAAGTATAACTTTTCCTATCTTCTATGAAAAATTTGGAACAGAACTTTAAATTTCTTCATCTCTTTGAGAAAAAAATCTGAACTGAAGTGGAAATTTATATTATTTTGGGAAAATAGATTTGATCAATAACTTATTTCATTTTCATTGAGAAAATTCAGAATCGAAGCTGAACTTTTCTTCTTCCGGGAAAATATTTGGAACAGAACTTTATTTTTTTTCATCTCTTTGAGAAAGGTCGGAATTGAATTTAAGAAAATTTAGAATTAAAGTGAAACTTTTATCTTCATGGAAAATAATCATAATCATAGTATAACTTTTCCTATCTTCTACGGAAAAATTTAGAAGTGTCCAACTCAGAAAAGTCCGAAATAGTAATTAACATATCCCAAATCATAATTTTCTGAAAGCATACACCAATGAAAGGCTAAGAAATCTAGCTCCGAAAAGCCTGAAATAGCAAACTACTCATCCCAAACTATTGGTTTCAGACAACAAACACCTATGATGGACTAAGAATCCTAGCTCTGAAAAGTCCAAATAGCAAACTACACATCCCAAATCATAATTTTCTGACAACACACACCTATGAAAGGCTAAGAAACCTTGCTAATAAAAGCCGGAAATAGCAAATTAACCATCCCAAATCATAAGTTTCAGACAGCACTCACCTATGAACGGCTAAGAAATCCAGCTCGGAAAAGTCAAAAATAGCAACCCACACATCCCAAATCATAGGTTTCAGACAACACATACCTATGAAAGACTAAGAAATCCAACTCAGAAAAGCCCGAAATAGTAATTTACATATTCCCAAATCATAGGTTTCAGACAACACTCACCTATGAACGGCTAAGAAACCTAGCTCAGAAAAGTCAAAAATAGCAAACTAGTCATCCCAAACTATAGGTTTCAGACAACAAACACCTATGAAAGGCTAAGAAATCCAGCTCAGAAAAGTCAAAAGTAGCAATCCACCCATCCCAAATCATAGGTTTCAGACAACACACACCAACGAAAGACTAAGAAATCTAGCTTAGAAAAGCCCGAAATAGTAATTAACATATCCCAAATCATAGGTTTCAGACAACATTCACCTATGAAAGACTAAGAAACCTTAGCTCAGAAAAGCCTGAAATAGCAAACTACTCATCCCAAATCATAGGTTTCCGACAACAAACGCCTATGATGGACTAAGAATCATAGCTCTGAAAAGTCCAAATAGCAAACTACACATCCCAAATCTTAATTTTCTGACAACACATACCTATGAAAGGCTAAGAAATCTAGCTCAGAAAAGACAAAAATAGCAAACCACTCATCCCAATCATAGGTTTCAGTCAACACACACCTATGAAAGGCTAATAAATCCAGCTCAGACAAGTCAAAAATAGCAAACTACATATCCCAAATCATAAGTTTCAGTCAACACACACCTACGAAAGGCTAAGAAACCTAGCTCATAAAAGCCTGAAATAGCAAACTACTCATCCCAAACTATTGGTTTCAGACAACATTCACCTACGAAATACTAGGAAACCTTAGCTCAGAAAAGCCTGAAATAGCAAACTACACATCCCAAATCATAATTTTCTGACAACACACACCTATGAAAGGCTAAGAAACCTAGCTCAGAAAAGTCAAAAATAGCAAATTAACCATCCCAAATCATAGGTTTCAGACAACACTCACCTATGAAACGGCTAAGAAATCCAGCTCTGAAAAGTCCAATAAGCAAACCACTCATCCCAAATCATAGGTTTCAGTCAACACATCCCTACGAAAGGCTATGAAATCCAGCTCAGAAAAGTCAAAAAATAGCAATCCACACAATCCAAATCATAGGTTTCAGACAACACACACCTACGAAAGACTAAGAAATCTGGCTATGAAAAGTCAAAAAATAGCAACCCACACAATCCAAATCATAGGTTTCAGACAACACACACCTACGAAATACTAAGAAATCTGGCTATGAAAAGCCTGAAATAGCAAACTACTCATCCCAAACTATAGGCTTCAGACAACCAACACCTATGAGGGACTAAGAATCCTAGCTCTGAAAAGTCCAAAATGCAAACTACAAATCCCAAATCATAATTTTCTGACAGCACACACATATGAAAGGCTAAGAAACCTAGCTCAGAAAAGTCAAAAATAGCAAATTAACCATCCCAAATCATAAGTTTCTGACAACACACACCTATGAACGGCTAAGAAATCCAGCTCAGAAAAGTCAAAAATAGTAATCCACCCATCCCAAATCATAGGTTTCAGACAATACACACCAACGAAAGACTAAGAAATCTAGCTTAGACAAGCCCGAAATAGTAATTTACATATCCCAAATCATAAGTTTCAGACAACATTCACCTACGAAATACTAGGAAACCTTAGCTCAGAAAAGCCTGAAATAGCAAACTATTCATCCCAAACTAGAAGTTTCAGACAACAAACGCCTATGAGAGACTAAGAATCATAGCTCTGAAAAGTCCAATTTGCAAACTACACATCCCAAATCATAATTTTCTGACAGCACTCACCTATGAACGGCTAAGAAATCCAGCTCAGAAAAGTCAAAAATTGCAATCCATCCATCCCAAATCATAGGTTTCAGACAACACACACCAACGAAAGACTAAGAAATCTAGCTCAGAAAAGTCCGAAATAGTAATTTACATATCCCAAATCATAAGTTTCAGACAATACACATCAACGAAAGACGGGGCTTGGGGAGAGCCTTTGAGGGTCTGTGGGACCCTTGAGGGCCGGGTGGTCCTTTGGGAGCTTGGGGGGACCTTTGAGGACCGGGCGCTTCCTTCGGGGTTGGGGTGGGGGGATCAGAACCCTTTGGGGTTGGGGTAGAGGACCTCACGACACTGTTCAAATGGAACTTGTGTATTATAACGACCTCAGAGTTTCACCCTCAAATCCTCTTCTAAAATCTCTTCAAAAATCATCTTTTAAAATGTCTCTAACTGTTTCGCCGAAATAATTCCCTAAAATAATAATTTGTTCTGAAAAGATATAATAAAGCCTTAAAAAAGTATTAAAATGGTGGCTCAGGAGCCTTTGGGGCGCCGGGGCCCCTTTGGGAATCCGGAGAACCTTTGAGGACCGGTGGGTTCCTTCGGGGTTGGGGTGGGGGGATCGGAACCCTTTGGGGTTGTGGTAGGGGACCTCACAACACTGTTCAAATGGAACTTGTGTATTATAACGACCACACTCAAAACCTCTTCTAAAATCATCTTTTAAATCATCTTTTAAAATGTCTCTAACTGTTTCGCCGAAATAATTCCATAACCTGTCTAAAACGGTTTCGCCCAAATAATCCCCTAAAAGTAATTTCTGTGTGTTCCTTTTGTTTTTTGGCATCCCTGCGCTGACACATTTCAAATTTCTAGGAAACCCTTTCCTACGTTAATCTCTTCATCTCATAAATGTTCTTAGCTACACTATTAATGTTTCGTTAGAATATCAATTTATCTCTCCGACTTAAAGCTCAGTGAAGCCGTATTTAACAATAGAATTTCTATCTCTTTAGACTCCCGCATAATTCCAAGATAACAAGTGATGTCATTTATAATTCCTGACACTAAAGATCAATGAAGCCCTATTTAAAAATAGAATATTAATTTTTCTCTCTGACCTAAAGAACGTTTATCCCTCAGACCTAAGATTAAAGAAGCCATAATGTTTCTTAATTCCCCCTTTCGTGAATCAATACATTCCCCTAGCGATTATGTAAATCAATTTCTCAGGTTAGGTTCGCCTAAAGATCAAAGAAGCCATGACAAAAACCATAAAACAGACATAAATTGCTGTTGACATCCATAAATGTGAGAAAGTTCCTGTTTTTTCATTCTCACTGACAAAAACCATAAAACAGACATGAATTGCTGTTGACATCCATGAAAAACATCAAATAAATTGACCAACACCCATAACCATCCAAGAAAACAACCATCAAAGTGAGAAAATTCATGTTTTTCTAAGTGAGAAAATTCCTGTTTTTTCATTCTCACTGAGAAAACTATAAACCACGTGGTGGGCGTCGGAGTAGCACCCCCCCTTTCTACTTGTATATTGCATCTGTCTGGTTTTTATGCAAAGTAACAAAAGAGACGAAAATTCATGAACAAGAGAGTAGTGAAGAATTATGGTATGTAAAGTAATATTTGGCAGGGAAAGTCACTGGTGATAAATCGCTTGGTGTGGCACCATGATTGCGTGATTTTCGGGGAACCAAAATTTTTTTTCGGGGTGATGCATAGATTTTCGGGGAAATACCCGAAAATTCGGGGATAGTGCAAGCCCTGCTTGATTTCTAATCAGGAAAATCGAAATACTAAACCACACGAGAAGGAAAAGCTCCGACTTTGCGGTTGACGCAATAAAGAATTGCCGCAAAATTAATTTGAAGTCGACCGAACGCCGCCGCCTCTGCCGGCGGCGGCGCGCCTGCGTCGCGCCAGTGGCGTTACGACACTTCGGCGGCGTTCGACCGGGCCTCTCGTCGGCGGCGTTCGGTCGATCCGCCGGCGCGGCGCCGGGGTCTAGGTGTAGGGCTATATCCCTGCCTTTTCAAAGCCCCTCATTGTGTTGTTTGGTGTAAAAGATACGGGGAGGCTTTGGCCAACAAGAGATACAATCTTGTATATCGTCACGGTCTTCCCTGGGTTGGATAGCATCCAGTTGTCCATACTCTTGTTGTATTGGTATTTGAAGGGAAAATACACGCAAATGTCCATTGGCTGTAACCTGTGGCTGCAGTGAGGTGGTATTGTTAGTAAAGTGATACCAGACTCTTTCGCAAACTGCACAACAGCATAACAAATGTGGGAGAGAGAGAGAGAGAGAAAAGAACTTTTACTGTAGGCCTATTCTCTGAACTCAATATAAGAACTGAATATAATTACAAAACCTTGCCCCTAGAACGGCCAAGCCGCCTATGGGCTGTGGGTGGATTCTATCTATAAACATACTATTTCCAGCCAATCCAAGCCCTCACCAGTTGCAACATCAACTCAAATTAATCAACTTTATTACCCTTTTCTCTCCCCGTCAATTTCGACCAAAATTGACTCGCCCGTAGAGCTATGCATTTACAATTTGTGACTTTAACTGCCTACGCAATAAAAGAAAACGAAAATGGTGTTACCACTACTAAGAGAAAATTAAAGATTGCCACAAAGAGGAAAGGGGATAATTACAAACCAAAAAAGAGAAAAAGAAAGAACTTTTATCTTAAAAAACAAGAACCAAAGGTTCCAGCATGTGGTATATCATGCCCCACTACATACCACTTGTCCTTGTCCCAGTATATACCATGCGACCTCTAATTGCAAATTGTGTCCGATTTTTTTACTATTGCATGTTTTTCTACAAGATGGCCACACAACATGGCCTGATGTTTTAGCTTTCGTTTGCTATCTTACAAACACAGTTTCTGCAAACCATTACAAAATAAAACACAAGAAACTATTGCTCAAATATTTTTTGGGGGGTATAGCCGAAACTTTGAAGTCGATTTTCTCAAAAACAAAATAGCAACTTACCAAAATGATAGGACTGTCATGTCCACCATTGAATGAACTATACTAGGTGACTTTATTAAATTTTTTAAAGAATGCTAGATGGCAGATAAGTACTGTGTCCCACCTTATACCCCGTCCCTGCATATACCACTCTCCCCTATACACAAAACAAAATCTCTTCGCGCTATTGTGCTCTGATAATTACAAGGCGTCGTAAGATATTTCAGGAAATATGTTAGATACCGGCAAAACACGTAAAATACCGGTAAAATAGGTGAAATACGTAATTTACGTAAAATAGGTAAAATACCAATTTTACGGGGGTCCGTAAAATCACGGTAAACTACGTAAAACACCCAATTTTACCAGTTATTAATTAAAAAAAAACTTTCCGAAAAATAAATTTTTCAAGGAAAAGTAAAAGCCATTTTAAACTTAAGCTCAGCAGATACAAATACCTTTTAAAATTCAAACTCAAAACGACCAGAAATTACTATTAAGAATAAATGAAACCCAAAACGAACAGAAACTAAATGAACAATCATAGAGAAAACATAGAACAAGTAATAATATAAATGAATAAATAGATCTTAAAGCGAGTAATGCTTAGATTGAATATGAATATCAAGCTTAAAACGAAAAAAAATATTTTCCTATTGAAGTATAAATGCAAATTTAAACGAACAGAAATTAAATAAACAAACATGCAATAGATATTAATGTAAATTAATAAATAAATCTTGAAACGAGTGAAACTTAAATTGAATATGCAAATCAAGCTTGAAACCAACAAAAATCACCACAAACAAGAGTTTGGGTATGACCTCCTTCTCTCACTGTAAAAGTCTAAAACCTACTGCGTCATTGGCGCTTTACTGAAAACTATATGCGTCTTGAACAGTCTTGGAAAGTATAAACAACATCAAATTGAATATTTGATGTATATATAAAGAACCATATATAACTTATAACCCTTGCCCCTGAAGACTGTGGGGGGAGTGTCCTGCTCAAACATATAATTTCCAGAACTTACAACTACGTTAAACAAAATGGCTATATCAAAATTTTGCTTGGAGGTGTTTGGGGAAATGGTGGGCGTGTAATGGGTGTCAATTGCCTTAGAATCACTTTCGACTATTAAAAGGAACTAGCCATTTAAATTTCCAATCGAATGAGCCCTTTCTGAAGTTTCTACGACAACGTTGTCTATACAAAAACCTTATATGCCCCCAGGGCATAACTTACAACCCTTGCCCTGAGGGCTGTGGGGGAGTTGTCATCCTCAAAAACCTAATTTCCAGAACTTAAACTACGTTTAATAAAATGGCTGTCTCAAAATTTTGATTGGATGTGTTTGGGGAAAAGGTGGGCGTGAGAGGGGGGTTAGTTGCCCTCAAATTACTTTCGACTATTAAAAAGGGCACTAGCCCTTTGAATTTCCAATCGAATGAGCCTTTTTTTGAAGTTCCTACGACAACGCCTTCTATAAAAACCTTATATGCCCCCAGGGTATAACTTAAAACCCTTGCCTTGAGGGTTGTGGGGGAGTGTCCTCCTCAAAAACATATTTTCTATATGGAAATCAGTTACGCTGAACAAAATGGCTATCTCAAAATTTTGATTGGATTTATTTGGGGAATGATGGGCGTGGTGGGGGGGCTAGTTGCCCTCCAATCACTTTTGACTATTAAAAAGGGCACTAGCCCTTTGAATTTCCAATCGAATGAACCTTTTTTGAAGTTTCTATGACATCTTTAAAAACCTTATTTACCCCCAGAGCATAACTTAAAACCCTTGCCCTGAGGGTTGTGGGGGAGTGTCCTCCTCAAAAATATATTTTCTATCAGGAAATCAACTACGCTGAACAAAATGGCTATCTCAAAATTTTGATTGGATGTGTTTGGGGGAATGATGGGCGTGAGGGGAGGGGATATTTGCCCTCCAATCACTTTCGACTATTAATAAGGGCACTAGCCCTTTGAATTTCCAATCGAATGAGCCTTTTTTGAAGTTTCTATGACAACACTTTCTATAAAAACCTTATATGCCCCCAGGGGATAACTTAAAACCCTTGCCCTGAGGGCTGTGGGGAGTGTCCTGCTCAAAAACATATTTTCTGTCTGGAAATCAACTACGCTGAACAAAATCGCTATCTCAAAATTTTGATTGGATGTGTTTGGAAAAATGATGGGCGTGGGGGGGGGCTAGTTGCCCTCCAATCACTTTTGACTACTAAAAAGGGCACTCGCCCTTTGAATTTCCAATCGAATGAGCCTGTTTTGAAGTTTCTACAATAACGCCTTCTTAAAAACCTTATATGCCCCCAGGGCATAACTTAAAACCCTCGCCCTGAGGGTTGTGGGGGAGTGTCCTCCTCAAAAATTTTCTATCTAGAAATCAACTACGCTGAACAAAATGGCTATCTCAAATTTTTTATTGGATGTGTTTGGGGGAATGATGGGCGTGGGGGGGGGGGGGCTAGTTGCCCTCCTATCACTTTTGACCCTTAAAAAGGGCACTAGAACTCTCGATTTCCATTTGAATGAGCCCCCTTTGAAGTTTCTACGACGACCCCTACCATATGAAGGGCCTCCGGGAAAAAATTAAAAAAATAATAATAATAATAAAACATTGGAGCCGTATGGCCTTTACTATAGGCAACGCTATAGCGTTGCCTCTGATACAACACTAGCTTCATTTAACATGAGAGTTGATTGAACCATCAATTTAGCAGTACATATATCACGAACCCCTGAAGGTGATTTTGAACAACCTCTCTATGGCCAAATTGTGCTTTTTAGACCCTGATGAAGCTGTTGAAGAATGCCTTGCACATGCTTTAAATTATGGGAGACCTTGTAACCTAATGGATCTCTTGAAAGAAATATTGTGAGACACAAATAACTATGCCAAAGGTTGCATGAAAATGCAAACAGTGGAAGATGATGTAAATCAATCAGCTGCTTCTCTGGGACAGCTGCCTCGGTTAGAAGAAAAGCAAAAATAGGAATCAATATATAAAACCCTGCCACTTAGCCGTGCTGGGGACCAGCGGCAAAGCTGCTGGTCTCCCATTTGGCTATATATATATATATATATATATATATATATATATATATATATATATATATATATATATATATATATAATATATATATATATATATATATATATATATATATATATATATATATATATATATATATATATATATATATATATATATATATATATATATATATATATATATAGCCGTGCTGGGGACCAGCGGCAAAGCTGCTGGTCTCCCATTTGGCTATATATATATATATATATATATATATATATATATATATATATATATATATATATATATATATATATATATATATATATATTATATATATATATATATATATATATATATATATATATAATGAGGTTTAACTTTTTTGTATACTTGTCCTATTGGTTCTATTTCATCCAAATATGGAATCGATGATAATTTTTGAAGCAATCTGTTCAGTTTGTTTTAAGCAATTTTTTTGAATTAATGAATCATAGATGATTTAACTGTTGGTTTTATAAGCATTTGAGAATGAATAATTTTTACTTGTATTTATCTTAAATGTATTTTGTTTTCAGTAAAGCTCAAATGACGTTCTGCCCCATAGAAGGTTTAGAGGGGAACACTAGTCCTGTATATTTGGTAATTAGTGTTTTAAGTTTGAGGATTCGTCTATTTATCGATAGTAGTATATTTGTTCTTTATCTTTAATTTGATTGTTCGTTTTAATGTCTCTTAGTTTTGGTTTTCATTTATTCATTCATTTTAAATTCTGTTTAACTATATTAATCTAGGTAATAATTAACTATATTACTTTAGCTCGTCTCGTTTTAGGTTTTAAATCGGTCTTAATTTTTCTTTGAAAAACTTTTTGGTGGAGAAGTCTTTTAAAATTAATTTCTGTATGTTTTCAATTTAATAGTTTTATTATTGGCTATTAATCAAAATATTTGTAATTTTTTTTAGTTTTTCTTCTTATAAACTAAAACTCTGGATTAATTAAATTTCGAAAAAAGTTTGAATATCAGGCGTATTTTTGTGCAAAAAAATTTTTGATAATGTTTTACTATAAAATTTGGGGTGAACTGGAAACGTCTTTTTTTATATTCATATGAATGAATAATCCATAAATGGCGTTATGTATGAAAACGGAAAATTTTCTTCAGTAGTTTTTGTCAGTTTTCTTCAATAGTTATATATATATATATATATATATATATATATATATATATATATATATATATATATATATATATATATTATATATATATATATATATATATATATATATATATATATATATATATATATATATATATATATATATATATATATATATAATATATATATATATATATATATATATAATATATATATATATATATAATATATATATATATATATATATATATATATATATATATATATATATATATATATATAATGAGGTTTAACTTTTTTGTTTCTAATTGAAGAAAAGTTTTAATATATATATATATATATATATATATATATATATATATATATATATATATATATATATATATATATATATATATATATATATATATATATATATATATAACTATTGAAGAAAACTGACAAAAACTACTGAAGAAAATTTTCCGTTTTCATACATAACGCCATTTATGGATTATTCATTCATATGAATATAAAAAAAAAACGTTTCCAGTTCACCCCAAATTTTATAGTAAAACATTATCAAAAATTTTTTTGCACAAAATACGCCTGATATTCAAACTTTTTTCGAAATTTAATTAATCCAGAGTTTTAGTCCTTTTATTTACCAACTAAACTAGATAGCTGAAGGAATAAGGAGATCCTCAAACCTATTATTAAAAATTGTATACATAAGCAAGTGAATTATGCTCTGCAATGTTGTGAGGCAGAATTAAAGAATCGATTTAACCTTAATTGTAACCTGGAGTGATACTGATGCCAGGAGAAAATATGAAAACAATGCTGGCAGCAAAACTGAAAACAGGAGTATTTTAATCAGGTTGAAAATTGCAAGCGTTTCAGGTTGAAACGCTTTCAGATCATGTAGCAGAATAAAACGAGAACGCAAGAACTTCCCAATTCGTCCAGTTTTGCCCCAAGTAAAAATAAAGAAAAATCCCGAGAATAAAATATCAAAAGAAGGTAGCACCCAACCCTAATAAAATGTTTTAGTATATAATTGATAATTGTTTTTTTTTTATTAGACTAGCTCTACTACTATCAGAAATACTCCTATATTTCCTATTAATAGTCCTATCAACGCATATATCCGCTACAATAGGATGATGGTCAGACCCAACAACTTCCAGAATCCCAGAATCCCCCGATGCCAATCATTGGCCTACATCAACTAAAATATAATCAATTGCACTGGGACTCCCAACCCCAAAACGTGTAAAATCTCCCTTTTCTTTATCCTTTCCCAACCTTCCACTTACAATTAATAACTTTTCAATCCCACAAAAATCTAAAGATCTACTTCCCCAATTATTCCTTGTCTGTCGACAGTCCTTACTTTTCCGTTTTCGTACATCTTCAAATCTCCTTGCATATTCTCATCATTCCTATATTGTACCAATTTAAATGATGTTCCTGAGATACTGCAGATACGCCCTTTTGTCAACCTGATGCACATTGTGTATTTTGATTTAGCTGAATATACCCTCGGAATTTGTTTATAGTCTCAAGTTGATACACTTAGCTGTTCCTGAAATATTGAACAAGTCTTCTTTTCTGTTATGAAACATATGGATAAACAATTGCTAATTTATATTAATTAGGGCTCTTGCCTCAGGGCTTGTGTGGGTCAGGTCGTCTTCAGAGGCATATTTATTGGAACTTTGCTGTTCCTGAGATATTACACCCTTTATAAGCGAGTCTTTAAACGATTGCCAATTTGCATTGTTTACGACCCTTGCCCCAGGACCTCTGTGGATCCTGTCATCCCTGGAGGCATATTTATTTGACTTTTGACAATTTTGAAAAAAATGGCTATTTCAAAGTTTTGCTGTGTCTTTGGAGTTTACAGGGAGGCCCAAATATAAAAGAAGGGTAAAGGAGGGGGGTTGGTTGCCCTCTGATCACTTTTATCTCTTAAAAATGGCTCTAGAACTTTTAATTCTCAGTCGAGTGAACCCCCTCTGAAGTGTTCAGGACCAACCTTTCCATATGAAGTGGCTGTGGTAAAAAAAAAAAGTACACATTTATTACATAGAAGACTTTACTACAGGTAACGCTAGAGCGTTGGCTCTGATATTTCTTATATGGCAAGATTTATACCACCAGTAATAAATAATGGCTCCTTTATATGTTTCCGTTTTTTCCTTTATATTTTCCTTTACAAAACAGTCGAAATTACTCTTAAGGGAATTTGAATACAGCGTTCTGAGGATTACCTCTAGGGGAAGCAGACCCACATGGCAACTGATCACATGAAGCTTTTTAATAGATATTCATGCTTTTAGACCCCTTTTTAAGGTCATCACTGCAAAAAATGTTGCAACTAGTTACTCCTGTTGTCTCTGTTCTAACAGCCTTCTTTTTTTTTCAACTCAGATCGAAAGCATATACTTGTAGAGCAGCAGCTACGCTGCCATATCAAAATGCTTGTGGAGCAACAGAGAGGGCTTTGCACGATTATTGCTAGGGTTTGAAATTTTAGGGATCATTTTGGTGGACGCTCAAGAGGAGGTTGAGGTGAAGGGGAGGTGACGCTCTGTCGTTGGAGCTTCAGTAAGATTGAGATAATACTCAATCATGGGTCAGGTGTCGAAGACACACAGAGATAGAGTAGAACTTCCTGCGAAAAAATTTTCTAGAAAAGGTTTCCAGTTGAATTTCTTCCCATTTTCTACAAGAGGTTGACCTCGCTCTTCTTGAATAAACAGAGGAAGAGGGATTTAACTAGATAGATAGAAACTATAAAATATGAGGACTTAATTGTTGTAATGGGTTCTCCTTCAAAAATAAGAATACGGATAATTTATCATTTATCTTATTTTAGTTAGATGCTCTTTAGCCTTTTTGTAGTAAGGTTGATGAACCATGTGCCATCTCAATCTTGTTTTGTCCACAATTCTATTATTTTTGTTTACTCTTCCCTATACCAGATAATCGAGAGTTGTCAGCAAATTAGAATAGCATTTGTTTGTGACTTCGACCTTTTTTTATCAGAGTTTTCATCTACTTTGTTAGGGTAGTTTGTTTATAAAACTTTTTTTTTCAGTAAGTATGACTACGAAATTATTATCATTGACGATGGAAGTCCTGATGGAACACAGGATGCTGCAAAACAATTGGAGAAAATATATGGTTCAGATAAAATTGTAAGCTTTTATTAGATAAACTTATGATAATCAAACATACGTATGACAATGTTCTTGAATAGAACAGAGAAAACAAGTGCTTTCTGAATAGAACTGTTTCTGAACAGTAAGCGTATTACAATTTCGTTAGAATAGGGTTTTTGTTTTTACATCTAAGCCTATTTTGTCAAAATCCATCTTGAACTTCTTCTTTAGTTACACTCCTTATCATTTATTTATCTCCTATTTTGTTTTCTATGGCTCTTTGCCTTTAAAAAAAATAAGAATTGTATTCTATACTCATCCTAGCGCTTTTCTTACTTAAAATTTTAATCTTGCTCTGCAAGTTTCCTTCATTCCGCAAAAGGAAAGGAAATTGCATGATGTTATTCCCAAGCCCAAATTTTGAGGCATTGTCTACAATGAACGACTTTCTTTTTTCTAATGTATGAACCTTAATTTTGGGGAATCAATATATTGAGGGCTTTATGTAAAGAGTGTGGGAAAGTTATTGGTTTGTCTCAGAGGGGAGTAACAACAACAAAAGTCACCAAGTTGTACGTAGGAACATCAGTGAAGTTGACAGTAAAACTTCTATTTAAAACATTACTTATATTTATCTTAATTATTATTTTTTTTTGTCTTACACTGGGCAGAAGACAGAAGAACCACTTTCGCTAAAAAGGAACAATACATATATTTGTATAGTGGCGTCAGTTCACGAAAATTTAGGGAGGTGGATATGTATTTTTTTTTATTTTGGGGGGGGGGCAAACTGTCGTTTTTGTCATTTTTTCAATGAAAACACATCGAAAGATGGTATTGTTTAGATTTTTTTTGGGGGGGGGGGGAACTAGGGACACATGCCCCCTGTACTTCTCCCCAAATAACAACATTGTATTTGTACACAATTTTTAATTGATCTAACTTTTGAGAAATAGTTACTGTATGCTCTTTCAGCTTATGCTTAACTATTATTTTCATCAAGTTTTTTTTCAGTCAAGTTTTCATATTTTATTATGAAATAATATTTGGATATTTATGCCAAGTTTGACGCTGGAGTCTGTCCTAACCACAGTAGACAGAATATACCAGTAAGCTTATCGCAGATCATTTCTGGTCTTCGTGAACAAAAAGCTCCTCCCACTTATTTCTGCCTTAGCTTGTTTAGCCTGTTTCTGCATTAGCTTTATTTCCGTTTGTTTCAATGCACTTTGATGGAAACAGTCGGAAACAGACTAACCTGTCTAGCATGTCTAACATGTTTATATCTGCCAAAACGTTCTCCGGAGCACTCGCACCCCGGTCCGGGTTTTTATAATGGGTGAGATAGAGAATGATCATACTGGATAATATATGAACTGTGGTCCTAACAAAGAAAATCCAGTTGACATATTTCAGGTTTATAAACTAAATTCTCATAGTTCTAAGGGTACTTTAAAAAGAAATAATAAAATCGAAATTTCCAAGGAAATAAGAAAGATTTTATTGAAATACGTGTAGGTATTAACCTAAAAGCCGAACAATTCTACAAACATTTAATATACAAATTGAGTAATTCTTTAGGAAACTTGCAAATCAACTATTTTGGATTGGTGTTTTTTATTATTATTATTATTATTGTTAATCAACCCATTTTAGGCTAGCGTGTGCTATTTCCCTTTCTTAATGGAATGATTTACCTCGCTCTCACTTTTTAATGGGATGCTACCGTATTGTATCGGCAGCCCCCGATCCCCTCCGACGATTTTTTTTTAAATTTCTTTACGTCTTAATGTTCAATCTCCTGTAAAGAATCTTTTACTCTGTAAAAAGCGAATTTTCAAAAAACAATTAAAAATTTAAATTTCTTTAAAAAATAAGAGTTAATTGAAAAAAAATTCTAAAAAAACGTTTGCCAAAGAAAAGTAAAGAGCGGAACCTGCAAATCAAAGTCGAGGAAAAACTCTTGTGAATGAATAAATGAACCCCAAAAACGAACAGAAATGAAAATGAATAATCACATTAAAACACAAAGATAATAAATACTTCTATGGGTGAATAGATGAATCCTAAAACGAGAAGAAATAAAAAAATAATCAAATCAAACTTAAAAAAATAGAAATTACAGCAAATGAAGGTAGGACTACCACTTCCTTAACCATCTAAGACCAGAGCGTGATTTACTCTTTACTGAAATGATTTGCGTTTTGAGTACTGTGTTTTTATTTGTCGTGAAATCAACAGAAGCAAAGTCATATCGCAAGGCTAATCCGTCTTTACAAAGAAAATTCTTATTCGTATGCGCTACCGTAAATACAACTGAGACAACCTTTTCCCCCTCTTAAACTCTCAAAAAGGATTAAGTGTCATGTGCGCTATACTGAAAAGATGTGTAATTTGGACAGTGTGGTTTTTATTTTCCAAAACATCAACAACAGCAAGAATAAAATCCTGATAGTAATAAATATTACAGGAAAGAAAAAAATTCTTCTAAAAATTTGGTTTGTGACTTTCCATTTAATTCTATTATTTTAAGAGGGTACTTCTTTTTGTCGAAACTTGTCCTATTGGTTCTATTTCATCCAAATATGGAATCGATGATAATTTTTGAAGCAATCTGTTCAGTTTGTTTTAAGCAATTTTTTGAATTAATGAATCAATAGATGAATTAACTATTGGTTTTATAAGCGTTTGAGAATGAATATTTTTTACTTGTATTTATCTTAAATGTATTTTGTTTTCAGTAAAACGCAAATGACGTTCTGCCCCATAGAAGGTTTAGAGGGGAGCAGTAGTCCTACTGTATATTTGGTAATTAGTGTTTTAAGTTTGAGGATTAGTCTATTTATCCATAGTAGTATATTTTTTCTTTATCTTTAATTTGATTGTTCGTTTTAATGTCTCTTAGTTTTGGTTTTCATTTATTCATTCATTTTAAATTCTGTTTAACTATATTAATCTAGGTAGTAATTAACTATATTACTTTAGTTCTTCTCGTTTTAGGTTTTAAATGGGTCTTAATTTTTCTTTGAAAAACTTTTTGGTGGAGAAGTCTTTTAAAATTAATTTCTGTATGTTTTCAATTTAATAGTTTTATTATTGGCTATTAATCAAAATATTTGTAATTTTTTTTAGTTTTTCTTCTTATAAACTAAAACTCTGGATTAATTAAATTTCGAAAAAAGTTTGAATATCAGGCGTAGTTTTGTGCAAAAAAATTTTTGATAACGTTTTACTATAAAATTTGGGGTGAATTGGAAACGTTTTTTTTATATTCATATGAATGAATAATCCATAAATGGCGTTATGTATGAAAACAGAAAATTTTCTTCAGTAGTTTTGTCAGTTTTCTTCAATAGTTTAGTGCCCGTGCCCCCAATCTTTTTTTTATACATGAGAGTATAGAAGGAACCCCTTGCCCCAGGAACCTATGGGTGCAGCTTTGTGCAACTTTCAGTGCACTCGGAGAAAAAGGGTTTTCGTCCTTAACTTAGGGCTATTTGTTTCGCATTGGGTCCTCTTGACCCAAGGAATTTAGGATAAGTTTTTGACTGGTCAGAAGAAAGTCTTCGACCTTTTGTCAGGACCTGTTTTGGGGGGAACTAATTTATTTTTTTATGTTTTTCCTTTTTGTGTTGGGTAATTCTTTACCCTAGGACTTAATGTTCGAATATAAGGGTCCAACCGAATAGCAAACAAAGTTTTTTCTCTGCCCTTTTAGGGTCAAGGCCGTATCTAGGGGTGGGTGACTGGTTTTTTAACCTCCCCCTAAATTTTCGTTCAACTCGTAAAAGCGTAACAAATGCGTAACGAAATTTAATATAAACGAAAATGCATATAAACAAATTATTGATCCTTTTTTAAAGTTTTTTCCTTATAGCAGCCCCCCCCCCCGTCCAATATATATATATATATATATATATAATATATATATATATATATATATATATATATATATATATATATATATATATATATTATATATATATATATATATATATATATATATATATATATATATATATATATATATATATATATATACCGCCCTCCTCAAGCGGACAAAAATTCTGGATACGCCCTTGATTAGGGTCCTCTTGGTTGAAAAGCTTGCGGCTATAAGTTTCAAATTAATCAGGAACAAATAGTTCGTTGACTCATTTATGGGCCCCCTAGCCATCCTCCCCCAAAAACGTATGTTTCTCTTGGCCTAGGGAATGATCCCTGAAAGTATTGACCCAATCAGACAGCCAAAATAAAACAAACCTCTCCTCCTTTTTTCCACTATAAAACAATCTGGTAAGAGTTGGCAATTTATATTACTTACGGCTGTTGCCCGAGAGATTTTGGGGCTGTGTCATTCCTGGGTATGTGATTATCGGACC
Organism: Artemia sinica; assembly: GCA_027921565.1. NCBI lineage: Eukaryota > Metazoa > Arthropoda > Branchiopoda > Anostraca > Artemiidae > Artemia > Artemia sinica. Next base: position 44,178,360 of record CM051261.1, on the reverse strand, counting down.
TTTCGAAAATCCTAAAAAATGGCTGCCTCAAAATCTTGATCCATTATAATGAGAGGATACGGGAGGTCGGGCTGGAGGCTGGCCACACTTCAGTCTCTTTTAAAAAGGGAAGAGAAATTTCCAGATGAATGAGCCACCTTTAAAGTTTGTACTACCCTTCTACCTCATACAAACTGGCCGAGGTAAAATAATAAAAGATTATACATGGGAGGCACAGGCTCTTCATTTGGGCAACACTAGAGCTTTGCCTCTGACTACCGTTTATTTTATGGATCGTTTGTTTTTCTAGGTTTTACGACCAAGGGAAAAAAAGCTTGGCTTAGGCACTGCGTATGTCCATGGTATGAAACATGCAACTGGAGATTTTGTAATAATAATGGATGCAGACTTATCTCATCACGTAAGCGGTTTGATGTACTTATTTGATTAATTCTTAGTGAAAATAGAGGAGGGAGAGTTTCGCCAAGTTGGAGGATTGTTATTCTAGGCAAATGAAAAATTTTGAATTGATCTACTACTGATATTACGGTCTTGAAAAGTATTTTCAAGCACAAACCTCTGCCTCCTCCCTCATATGAAACAGCCCCTTCTCATTTATTCGGAAACAGTTTTGACTAAGAAATTAAGACTAAGACTAAGAAAATTTTAGATCCTGGTGCCCAAATCAAGTCTGGCAAACTTTGTCTTTGCTACTACCTTGTAGCACTCGATTATTAAAAAGAAATTGTCATGTTATATGAATACTTCTGTGCAAATCTCTGACAGTTTTGGGGTAGCTCTAGCCCGTCCCTGTCTCTCTTTAGTTGACCTTTACCGTGGGATTTTTCACAGGGAAGGGGGTGGCCCGATAATCTTTGGAACTATGGCCATTCTTTACAAATTATGAACGATTAAAATTACGATCTATACCATTATTCTGAGAAGGAAGATCCTTGGGGATATCATATTTGTGCGTTGGAGCCACAATACTGCTTGCGTATTCTTTTTTTTGTGGTCAGCTTTCTGTAGCTCGGAAACGGTAAAAGATAAAAGAAAGTCATTTTTTGGCATAGTGATCTTAAAATGGAGAAGAAAGGCTCTTTTGTAGTTTAAGAAAACTAAATTAAAAAAAAAATGTTTTTTCGAAAAAATCTGAATTTTGTCCTCAGAACATCTACTAAAACAGATTATCAGATCCCAATCAAACTTTGTGGAAAGTTAGAATAAGTTTTCTACTTGGACCTTATGGGTGTCCCGCCACAATTGACCCTCTACACGGAGAGGGAAAAGGAAGAGCTCTTTAAATTAAAAATAACACTAAATAATATCAAAATGAAACAAAGCGGAACTGCCCTGGCTCCAAAAGTAAATTTCTTAGGAATAGTGTATTGTCAAACTCAGTACTACATAGAATTACCAGGGAATAAATCTGGAAAAGTCGTTCTGGAAATTCAAAATTCTAATTCTGCTTTGCAGAGCTAGAAACTCTTTCTGAAGCTATATATTATTTCACCAAAATAGACAGGTTTCTTGATGGATAGGCTTGAATCTAGTCTAGTCCAACATGGGTAGACTTGTCTCAGTGTTTCTCAGTATTTGAACACAAATTAATTTTCTCAAAGGAAAACCCCGAATTTCCAGGAAGTAAAAAAATCAAGAGTGGAATTTGAAATTCTGGTTTTGTGGCTTTTTTCTGAAATTCCCGTTTTCAATGCCTGCCTCCTTGATTCTTTTTAACTTTATGGGATGAGCGGTTTCATTGATGTTCATTTATTGCAGTAAAGTGTATGCAGTTGTTTTGTAAGAAATTTTATGGATACAAAAATCAGTGGAAAAGAAAAAACCAGTTAGCTTGTGGATATAAATTTTATTTCTTGTGTCGTCATCCACGACAAACATGAATTGGAACATACAAAGTTTTTAACCTTGAGATATAGTCGCGTGCTTGCATCTGTGTCTCATAAGTTGGTGCAACCTTTTACCTGGTCTGCCCTGGTGTGATTGTACCCTGAATCAGTTTCATTCATAATTAAGACTATCAGTTTGGTATACCTTATTCTATCATATTTGCAAAAAGGTTAGGAAGAATACCCCATAAGAATGGTGAAAAAAAATGGGGAGGAAAAATGCAGTGTATTTGTTTTTTTTTAAAACCTCCCTCTAGGATACTCCCTCCCCTAAGAGACATTTGTGCTTTATGAAAGTTGTTTACCTTATGCTGTGGTATGTATTCTGTCCTTTGTTTATTTGTAGCTCCTTCTTGAAACTCAAAATTTGAGGAGAATGTATCTAAAGACAAGGTCATAAAGTATCACAGAAACAATATGGTACTGCTTTTAGTCATCTAAACGCCAAGGCTTTTCTTTTTGGCGGAAGATCATTTTTCTTTTGGTACTCCTTATTTTCTCCACCAGTCCAAGCTACTCCTGGACCTCAAGTGGCAGACGAATTTTAATTAGTATTTTAAATAGGTTTTCAGCTCTTTATTTTTTATTTATAATAGTATTTATGGTTGATCACGCTCGGGGCTAGTATCGGCGATAGATTCATGTTGAAACTTTTGAAGTATATACATGTGCCAAGAGCATCCCTCCTCCTCATCCCCACAAATGGTCATTAGTAGGACCCCCTTACCCAAAAAATATGTTTTTTCAAAGACTCCCCCCCCCTTCTCAAAAAAAAGAAATAAGGAAGATTAGGTATTAGTATGGAGTTTTGAGGCATTTGATTATTCACTTCTAAATGCCTCAGAATTTGTATTCAACCAACGAAAAATCTGAATTAATCACAATAAAATCTGAATAAAGAAATCATAATAAAATCTGAAAGGTTTATAGGCATAAATAGACCTAAGATGGGTCCAAGGGGCAAAACTCGATTTTGTTTATATGTTCTTGGTACTTTAATAGAGTTATAAATACGATTGTTGGGATTTCTTATTTATTATTTATTCAATTTAATAACAATTATTAACAAAAAACTTAACATAAACACATCCCCTCCAAATGCCACAGCAAGCCTTTCAAGTAGTTCAATCGTCTTCCAATCAAAAGACGTAACATTGTATTGTGTCACATTTTTTCTTTATTTCAACTAGAATTCTAGAAGCTCTTATTTTCCTTACCAATTTAACCGTCGTCCTATTTTAGCCCAAGTTTATCCCGAAATTCATAGAAAAACAGAAGGAAAAAGACTATGATATTGTTTCTGGGACTCGTTATGAAGGGGAAGGAGGTGTTTGTGGTTGGGATCTCAAACGAAAGCTTATTTCACGAGGAGCCAATTTCCTTACTCAGGTGCTTCTCCGCCCTGGTGCGTCTGATTTAACTGGGAGCTTTCGGTAAGTATTTGTGGCTAAGTAAGCAGCTGAGCATTTTCTGCCCATTAGTATCTATGTAGTTTAGTAATATGCACTAAAAGCTTAGCTAAAAGACTGAATTTGCGGGCAATTTTAGTGAAAACTTCGCTAAAGTTAAACATAAGGTTTAAAGTAGTAGTTCTGATTGTTTAAACGTATTGTTTAACTTTCAGTATACGCGAGCGCTGAAAAACCATATTTTAAAGCAAATATAACTTAATATGAAAAATATTGAAACTGTAGCACATAGAGCTGTGATCTTAAGGGGGTAGCAATCCCCCTTGGGTATTGGAATGTCTTTGTTGGTTTTCAGTTTTAACAACGCTCATTGCTTTATTTGAAAAAGCTTGTTTTCAAGTGTAATTTACGCTCGTGTTTAATGCTATATTCAGTGTTATCAAAAGTATAAGGGGTACTTTCCCCCACTCTTTACACTCAGGTTTAACTTTTCTTGTGACAGTGCTATGAGAATCTAAGAGAACATTTAGTGTATTTTACTTAACACAATAAAATATAAGAAGTAATATCCCCCTTCAACCCCTGCTCTTTTATTTAATGTCCTAGCGAAATTTCTAGGGTAGGTGGTCTCTTTTGGAATTCCCCCACCTCTGAGGAGGGAAGCACATAAATTTAGCCTTCTATTTTGGGCTCAAAACCTTTTTCACTGTATGGAGGAGCTCTCACATTCTCAGCACATATTGAACGCTTAGTCCAAATTTTTCTCCCAAAAAGGGAGGTTACTGGTTAAATTCTCCTTTCCCTTCCATATTAACATGAAGACTCCTCATAAAAACTCTGGAAAGTTTTGGTCCCCCTAAATTGTCTTTGTTCTGGCTCGCCCCTCTTCCCACAGGAAGATCTGCTGAATTTCCCCAGTTTTGTCCTCTCCTTAAATTATACATATCCCCTTCCCCTCTTCCCGAAACAAGATTCTGTGTGTACTCCTCGTCGTGGTCGTTGGTTCTTCATAAAAATATTGTCCTTTGTGGATGTTCATAAGCCCTCCCACCTCTGTGCACGTAAGCGTAGCAAGTAGCATTTTGTTTTATATTCGGAATTTTTTGGCCACGATAGGAGAGCTGTCATTCCCTCAATACCAACCTGTATTGCACGCTCATTTTCTAATACATTCTTCCAAATCAAGGGAGGACTGATCTCCACGCCCCACCCCCCTATCATATTGATCTGAATAACCTCTCACGAAACGCAGATAATTGTGAGCCTAAAAATGTATTTATTGAGGCTTAATCCCCCCCCCTTGACCTCCCCTTAGACAAATATCCATTGATCTTCCCTTATTACCTTGTATTTATCTATTTGGTTTGTATACCAGAAAAACGTAGAACAAATAAGCAAAGAAAAAATTCAGTTAGTGGAAATGAGAAACTAATAGAAAAGATTTTGGCCGAAGCCTCTGCTCTCCCGGCCTTAGTGCAAAAAGAAGAAAAAGTATAAAATAGAATAATATACATAAAACGGAATAAAAAGACCAACCTAAAAAATTAATTAAAAGAGTCACCCAATCTTACCAAAACTACAAAAATGGGACTGAAAAATAAACCTGGATATAGTATGACTGACTAAACATTAATTTGAAAATTTATTTCCTAACTGTCATCAGCCTGGATAAGCTACTGCGAATAA
>CM051261.1:44060879-44170879 GCA_027921565.1 Artemia sinica | reverse complement strand
GTTCAGATCTGGAGACTTTGCTCTATTACGGATTTGCTCAAAAAAAAAAGAAAGGAAAATTGGCTTACTATTTAACTAAATTACAAGAATTTGTAGATTTGGCTGGAGCTAGGGAAAAACGAATTTTAATGGTAAATGAATCTTATACTAACTGAGATAGTATATTCATTTAACGGTAAAATTGTCTATGAGGTGGCCCTTTACCACCTTGACAGGGTTGGTCTGTTGAAAATGACGCACTTTGCTTTCCTAGCAGACCTTGTAGGTACTGTTCTAGAATATTGCTTTGCAGTGCAATTGTCTTTTATAAGAAGACTTGATGAGACGTGATAAGAAGACGTGGATGATATCCGCCCATCTTTGTTTGGTCTGCCTTTGGGGTGTTTCCAGCCTTTGGCAGTTGGATCAAAGTCGGACAGGTGTTTGAATGGGCAGGCGAAGCAAATGACCGTACCAACGCAGTGAGTGGGACTCAAAATGCTCAGACAGGGGTGGCAATTTAAAAGACCGGAGGGATCTCCAGGTTTCGTACCCTGTCGAGCCATCTAACGTGTTCGATTTTGCGTAGGTGTTTCGTCTGGACAGCATCTACTTTCATCATCTGCGCCTTAGTCACGGGCCAAATCTCTGAAGAGTTCAACACAACACTTGCTACCTATGCAGAGTAGATACGAGCTTTCGTGAGACGGCTGATCTGGGGTTTGTGGAATATTGTTCTCAGAAGACGGCCGAAAATGGTTTTCACCTTTGCCACCTTGCTAATATATCTGCATCTAGATTTCCATTTTAGCAGACAATTGAACCAAGGTCGGTCTATTGCTTGATTATCTTAACATTTTGGGTACATACTTCTATAGATGTCAGGGGCTGTATAGTGTCATGTCCACTGGCATTATTTTGGTCTTAGACCAGTTTACTTTTAAACTAACTTTTTTTGCAGCAGATGCTAGCGTTTCTAGAGCAGTTTCAGTGTCACTGAGATTTTCGCATACTAATACAACATCGTCGGTGAAGTCAACACCCGACGGAGCTTGTCCAGCAAAATCGACGCCAAACGGATACGCCAGCAGTGTTTTGTTGAGAACATAGTCCATGACACAGTTGAAGAGTTCGGGAGTAGCAGCGCAGCCTTGCCGAACACCATTCCTAATTTGAAAACGTGTGTTATGAAAGAGAAAGCTAGAGTATTCTCTTTGAAGACCGTCCATACTCCTTCTCTATCATGGCACTTCTCAAGGACCCCGGATTTGTTGGATATTTCCACCTGATACTACTCTACCAGAGCAGTATCACAATTCTGCAAAGACGACAGCCATCGCCGTCGTATGATGATGTAGTCGAGCACCTTCTTCGTTGATCCATCTTTACTATACCAGGTATGTTTGGCTATGTCGTGTCTCTGGAACCACGTATTTGCAACGATAAGCTTGTATGCCAAAAAGCAGTTCAGGATTGTCTCTCCGTTGTCATTTACGCTACATTTACGGGTCCAACGGCAAAATCCCACCGGCCGGACACATTTGAAATGCTAGAAATCATATCTGCTCGAAGGACGAGTTAGTCTTTGGGAGGTACTGACGGGAACTTAGAGCTTAATAGGGTATAGAACTCATCCTTGTCTTCTTCCTTGGCTTCATTTGTGGGGGTGTAACAGGTGATGATGGTTATTTTTCCCATCGAGCCTTGCTTTTAGGAGCTTGCATGTTGCTGGTGCGTATGACAGGAGGGCCTTCCGTGCGGCACTGTTCAGCACTAGGTGAACGCCTCCTCTTTTCTGACTGCCACCAGACCAAAGCACTCTGCGCCCTTCGCATGTCCTCTTCACCATTACCAGGGAGATCTGTTTCAGGTTCAGGTGTGTTTCATCTTAAGACTTTAAAAAATCTAAAGCTCTGATTAAACAATATACATACGGTCTAAACAAGTCCTTTTCATTCCGAAAAAGTAAGGCAACTCAAAATTGATAAATGTGAAAGCGACAAATAGGTTACGGAGTCCTTTTGAATCTTTTGGAGAGAGTACGACTTTTACAAGTTTTTTTCATTTCAGGAATGCAAAACAGGTCAAAAAATAATAAATTTGAAAGGGCATGGTTTCAGCTATTGTCATTTTATGTATATATATATATATATTTTTTTTAGTTATTTGGCTAATATAAGCTTTGGGCCAGGTTTGTTCGGTGGCAGGACATTCCTGGTGGCCACATTAATGCCACCTTGGTCAAAGATATTCAGAGAGAATCGTCCTTGGGCGGTCCGGGGTCGAGAAGGGATCTGAGATGATACATCCGAGGCTGAATTTCTGGTTCCATTCGTAATAATAAAAGTTTCGGGAGGAGGGCTGACAACCGTCCCAAGGTGCGTTTGGTTCTCCGGTGGCTAGCCGGATATCCAGAGGCACGTGGATGTCCTTCTTCATGCGCCAATTTGCATGGGAACTAACTCCGGACGAGTACCATACCATTAACTCCAATGGTTCCATAGAATGAAACTGTTCCATAAAATTCAGATTGCAATCTTAACATCAGCATCACAGTTAAGTAGTTTCTCCGGATTTATTGGCAGTAGCTTGATTAGGCTTAGGAGGGTTTGTCAGACATGTTTTCCCACAAAGACATGCAAAGCGGAATTGCATACATGAATGGTTTTGAGCTATAAAAAGACTTAAATGTCCATCGCTCCCAGCCTGGAAATATATGTGAAAATATAAATATGTGAAGTGCATATACGGAACAATTTCTGTATTTTAAAATGACTATAATACCTTCTCTGTATAGCCTCCCTCCCTCTCCCCCTGAAACAAACTCTCTGAAGGGTTAATATTGGCTATGTCACTGCTTTTAGACTTTCCTTATTTTATTGGTTAATTCATTATGATTATAATACGCGTCAAACATGTTAATAATTTGATACAAATAAAAATACTACTAAAAAAAGGGGGGGCGAAAACCCTGTAATAAAAGAAAACAAAACAACCATTATGGTTCTATTGTGATGGGTTGACTGATTAATGGAAGTTGCTGATTAAGCCAGATGAGCTTTGAACATGTTAACTGACTACGGTCCTGGATATTGTGTCATGTGGTAGTTTATTCTTTTTTTTAGGCTCTATAAGAAATCCGTACTTCAGAAGCTCGTTGCCGAAACGAAATCCAAAGGCTATGTTTTTCAAATGGAAATGATCGTAAGAGCCCGTCAATTTGGTTTTACTATTGGAGAGGTTTGTTTTTAGTTTCTTTCAAAGGCCATCTCAAATTGCTGTATGGCACCAAAGTAGGTTTGACCTGTCCAAAAGCTGAAATAGGTAAAGCTGGTTTCGTCGATTGTTTTCCGTACAAAGACTGCACTCTTTTCAACTTTTTTTTTTTTTTTTTTTTTTTTTTTTTTTTTTTTTTTTTTTTTTTTTTTTTTTTTTTTTTTTTTTTTTTTACTTGAGAGCAAGAATTCCTGTTCCGATTTGACTTTTGAATAATTATTTAGAAACCATCGTCTCTAGGAGACTGAAACGTGAATGAATGAGGGTATATTACAGTTTTCCATTCTAGATTACACAGAGACTATATTACGAGATTTTAATTATATGTTCAAGATTACGGCTCTATTTTCCTAGGCAACAGATTTTGGAGCGTGACGGAAAATCACCTGATTCCATAAAATGAACAAAGGAGCCTAAACAATGCTGGTTTTGATTTTCGTTTGGTTCTGGGGCTCTAGTTTTATGGTGGTAATAATTAGAATAATATTACGCTTAAATAAGGCTAATAAGCATCTAAAAATGCCCGAAACTCTTGTATGTTTGTTTATGTGGGTAAGTAGGGAGAATGTGGCACATTCCTCACACATTCAATATGCCCAAGTAATGTGTTATATAATCGGTAAGTGTCTGTATTCTAGATAAAACCCGCTTGTTTTCTGTGTATAAAACCGCATAGGTAAGATAATCACCGCTGTGAATTTTACGAAACCTGTGAAAACTACCAAAAAATACAGTGAACTTTGTTAGAAGTCTGTGAACCGAAAGGATTGGAGATTTCATGAATTCTTGCAGTCTTAACATTAATAAACTTGTTTAGAATTGATCTGTGTTCACCTTTGGTGCCAAACTAATTGGTATTGAAATAGACTGATATTAGTGGATTTTATAGATTATTTTGGATATATATTATTGAATCTTTGGAGCATTTTTCCAACTAAATTTTTCCTTAAGGTTCTTTACTTAGATAAAGATAAGTTGCTTTTACTTTTGTCCTCTCCTTAATAGGAAATGCCTGCATTTAAAGAGTTTGATATCGCGTTAGCTAACTTCAAAAATTATCCTCATTGGCCAGTAAAGATACTAAAAGTGTCCAAGGATAGCAAAGGAAAGCCATCATATTTGGTATTTTGCTATGGGACACATGACGAATACAGACTTGTTGAAGCCAACTTGGCAGAATATAATCCAAGCGTTAGCCGAACTTCAACAAAACAGACTGCAGGTGTAAAGGCTGCATTTGAGGAATTGAAAAATTCACCCGATATTTATAAATCCCTTTCCAAGACATTTAATGCATTAACAATTAAGGAATCTAATACAGGAGAATGTGCTTCGTTGATGGATAAAATCACTTCTACGGAACTTGACCTGGAAAAAACTAAGCGAGAGTTACTGCAAAATATAACTAAGAAGGTTAATGAAAGGTTTTCGGATGCTGATTCCTTCCGCCAGTCATCCCACGACATTATTTGTCAAATATATGACGCGATTACTCTTGATTATCAACCAAAATTTGAAAAAATTGAACAATCGCTGAAAACTCTTCGCAACCAAATTATAAATCAAGAAGAGAAAATCATGAAAATTGAGATGAAACTAGATTCATTTGAACAAGAAGTGCTGCTTGATTCGCTAATTTTGCATGGTGTTAAGCAACAGTCCGGATCTGACCTCCAATCAACAATCCTGCAAGTTTTCACAACCAAAATGAACCTGACTGAAATTAATGTTGCCCAAATTAGGAATATCTACAGATTCAAAATATCCCCTGCTTTAACCGATGCCTCCCTAAACGACAAAGTCCCTCCTGTTTTAGTTAAATTTGTGAATAGTGATATAGCGAAAAAAGTCTTCAAAGCAAAAGCTAGGTTAGCTTCAAGTGGAATTTTCCTATCGGAAGCATTGACAAAGAGGCGACGTGAGATCCTATATGCCGCTAAGGACAGATTTGGTCATAGAAATGTTTGGACTGATCGTGGGCAAATTTTGGCAAGGCCTAACGGTGAAAGTGTCACTAAAAAAATTCATACTCTAGCCGACTGTGTTTAAGATTAAGTTGTTTTTTTTTGTGTGTGTGTTTTTTTTGTTTTTTTTTTAGATATGTTTAGTATCTTGCCATTCATATATTCAGCGTATTTTATTTATCTTTTGCTAATTTTTTTTCTTTGTGCGTATCTGTCTAATGATTTACTTTCGTTCCAATTAACTTCAATGAAATTTATGGATTTCAATAATTATTCTTTTTTGTTACATGCCTGTTCTCACAAGTCATTGCGGCAGTTTGGGATTTTAATCCTTTGTTATCTTGAAAATGATTTTACTTGTATTGGTCTCATGGGTACATTAATGCAGTGGAGCTTTAGCGAATATGCAAATCAAGCTTGAAACGAACAAAGATCACTACAAACAAGAGTTTGGTTATCGCCTCCTTCTCTCACTGTAAAAGTCTGTAACCTACTGCGTCATTGGCGCTTTACTGAAAACTATATGCGTCTTGGAGAGTCTTGGAAAGTATTAACAACATCAAATTGAATATTTGCTGTATAATGATATTAATTGTTGAAAGATCCATCAGTCCAAGAATTTATTCCACTGTAATTTTATTTTTATTTTTAATGCTGTACGAACTGGAAAAGAAAATATTTGTAATATAATTCGTTTTCAGTTAAGCGCCAATGACGCAGTAGGCTTTTGGTTTTTACTTACAGTTAAGGAAGGGGGCAGTATCCAAACTCTTGTTTATAGCGAAACTATATTCGTCTTGAACAACTTTAGAAAGAGCTAATAAATTAAACTGAATATTCGATGTATAATGATATTAATTGCCGAAAGCTCATCAGTTTAAAAATTTACTATAATTTTAAACTTTATTTCCAATATTAAGTACAAAAGAAAATATTTGTCATAAAATTGGTTGTCAGTATAGCGCCAATGACGCAGTAGGCTATAGACTTTTACAGTGAGAGAAGGGGGCGGTACCCAAACTCTTGTTTGTAGTGATTTTTGTTCGTTTCAAGCTTGATTTTCATATTCAGTTTAAGTTTCACTCGTTTTAAGATTTGTTTATTCATTTACATTAGTATCTATTGTATGTTTATTTGCATTGATTGTTTATTTAATTTCTGTTCGGTTTAAGTTTCATTAAGCTTGATTTTCATATTCAATCTAAGCATTATTCGCTTTAAGATCTATTTATTCATTTATATTATTACTTGTTGTATGTTTTTTGCTATGATTGTTTATTTAATTTCGGTTCGTTTTGGGTTTCATTTATTCTTTAATAGTAATTTCTGGTCGTTTTGAGTTTGAATTTTAACAGGTATTTGCATCTGCTGAGCTTAAGTTTAAAATTGCCTTTACTTTTCTTTGAAAAACTTATTTTTCGGAAAGTTTTTTTTTAATTAATCGTATGAAAAGGCTCTTAACGCACCTGTAACCATAACTGAATATTTGTATGTAAGTCAATGCTACTTTGGGACGGTTGTCTCTAGACCCCGGCGCCGAGCCGATAAGGGAAGTCCGGCGGCGGCGGGGCCAAAAACAAGTCGCTGGCTGGACGCTGGTCTTCTTTGTTATTCATTAAGAGAAGTAGAAATCTGGTAGAAACGAAATGGCTGTGGCGTTTCTGATCCCTTGCATAATAATTTAAGTATCTATTAGCTATGTATTCTTAACATAAATAATTATCAAAATTAGTAGATTTTTTTTTTCATCGAGCATTATTGCATACAAAACTTCAAATACCGTATCACAAAATTCGTCAATTATCTGGGTAAGAACTTTGAATAGAAGTTTGAAGCAGAAGCTAAATTTTTTCACAATGCTCTTTGTCTATATCTGTTTTGTCACCTTTAAAACAGTTGGAATGGACGACTTTAATATTGTTTGTTTTTTGCTCTTTGAAATTCCTAAAAAGCCTTCCTTGCATTAGTAACTGGTTTTAATAACAATTAAAAAATGCATTTTTAAGTGTTTTTTTGAAAGGAGTAAATTTATCAAATCAAAAAATACATGATGGTGAAACACTTCAATTACAATGAAAAAAATATTTTGATAGAAATTATAATTCTCACTTGTAAATAGCTTGTGAATACCTTATATTAGAAGAACTACCAATTTCATAAAAAAAAGCCCCTCTGGATACCCTCTCTGCTTTAAATTAAAAAAAATAACTTTTTCGGCATCCCTGCCATAAAAATATCAAGGTATATCCTTCTAAGAATGAAACCCCCTCCCCGTCCCACCTTTGGATACTGCCTTGATAGGATACCGTGTCTGCTTTAAATTAAAAAAAATTAACTTTTGCATCCCTGTTTACAATAAAAAAAATCGAGGTATAATCATTTAAACATGACAATTCTCTAACCTTCCCCCTCTGGATACCACTTTGATAGGATACCGTCTCTGCTTTAAATTAAAAAAAAAAATAATTAACTTTTTGGTATAAAAATTTTTCAGACAGAAGATTGTATTTTCTTTAATTTACCGGGCGTTCAATAATTGTATATTAAATATTAAGAAAATATATCTAAAAATAGCAAAAGAAAACAAAATTCTACAAACTTACGAGTCAGCTGTCGCAACAATCTGTTGACTATCAATTTCAAAATCCAACTGAACCTGTATAGTGTATGCGTTCCGTTTAACTTAAAAATAAAATTCTTGACTACGAATGATGTAAGAATCTTATAGCAATTGGGAAAGTGCATTCAAAATGGTTTAATCTCATTTCATAAAGACGATACTTTTGTCGACATATGAAGAACCGTGTATATTGCAAATTTGCAATTTTACCTGTCTGGTTTTTATGCAAAGTAACACAAGAGACGAAAATTAACGAACAAGAGAGTAGTGAAGAATTATGGTATGCAAAGTAATATTTGGCAGGGATAAATCACTAGGGGTGGCACCGTGATTGGGTGATTTTTGGGGATTCGGGGAACCACATTTTTTCGGGGTGACAAATATATTTTCGGGGAAATCCCCAAAAATTCGGGAATAGTGCAAGCCTTGCTTGATTTCTAATCAGAAAAATCGAAATACTTAACCACACGAGAAAAGAAAAGCTCTGACTTTGCGGCTGACGCAATAAAGAATTGCCACAAAATTAATTCAAAGACAGCCGGCGGTACGCTGGTGGTGTTGCGACACTAGGTGGCGGTCAACCGGGCCCCTTGCTGGCGGCGTTTGGTCGATGCGCCGGCGTGGTGCCGGGGTCTAGTTGTCTCCTTTTCACGCAGGTCTATGGAAGGCTGCCTTTCATTACATTGTAACGGAAATCTTTTCCTGTCTAAATTAGAGCATATCCTCACATGGCCAACTATGTTCAGTCAAAATCAATACGATATCCAGGGAATAGCCCAGGGTATACCAGTTTGTGACTGGGAATTGTGAATATCGAAGGATTTTACAACCAAAACACCATCTTGTACATGTGAATATGTCATTTTATAAAAAATGTTTAAAAATGAAATAGTACATTAGACAAGCTTGTTCCCGTATAATGGTGTTTCGTCAAAAATGTCGAAAAAATGACAACTTTTCATGAGAATGAAACCGCTAATAATGGCAATTTTCTATTGGCCTTGAATAGGATGCTCTCTTAAAATAATCCAGAGAATATCGTCACTGTCACGCTTAAAGGTCGTGTCTGAGATTTTTCACACTTGTGAGATTTTTGCCAAATACCATTGTCGAAGCTATTTTATTGCAAACGATCAACAGAACAATAAACACCAGGAGGATCAGAGTGTAATTTGACATGCATTGTTCTGCTGATTCTTCCTTCGACAACAGCTCAGATAACAGTGCTTGGTGACTACATCAGAAGGATAAAAATGTCAGATCTGTCGTTTAGGCCTGACAGCGACGATATGTATAAATGTTTCAGTGTTAAAATTGAAATTAAGGTCTACATAATATCTAATGAACTTGACAGTCACGTGTAAAGATGTACGAGAATCATAAAAAATAAGAAATCTCCCTTTTGACTTTGAGAATGCTTTTTTCTTCATTCGACAAATTAAGGAAAAAAGGCTTATGGAAAGCCCTTAACCGAATTTCACCAAAATAACGCGTATGAGGTTTTCACGCACTGACTGTGACACGTAATAAAATATTTATCATCTGCTTCTTTAGGGGTCTACGTGGTTGTGTCTTGGATTAGCGCACTAAAGCTCTGCTTTTATTTCAGGTTCCAATTTCGTTTGTAGATCGAGTGTACGGTGAATCCAAACTTGGCAAAAGTGAAGTCGTACAATTTGTCAAGGGTCTTTTGTATTTGTTCGCAACTACATAAAACATTCCGTTAAACCAACATAATTTTTAAGTGTATTTTCTATTCTTCTAGTATTTTTTTAATTTAGAGGTTTTTTTTTCTCTTTAGTGTGTCATCCAATATTTTCAAGATACTGCTCAAAGTTAGAGTTTATTTGAAGCATGAAACATGAAAGATTTATTAACAATACTGAAAAATTGATTTGTTTCAACACAACTTGAATTCATGTGAGTGAAAAATAGAAATTGAGTTTAAAGCCGAAAACATCATGCAAAAGACAAGAGGAAACAGACAGAGTAGGTCACCTCAGCACGATTATAACGTAATTCAAAATTAAGGCTAAACCTATCATTTATAAGTCCCCACATCCTGACTTAAGAATAATCTTGAAGAAACACCTTTTCATTGAAGAACGGCTATTCAAATCTGGGATTATTTAGGCTAAATTAAACTTCTTACAAGCCAAATATTTACCGTGTCGTATTTAAGTATCTACTTCAGGTGATTTCAATTCACGTGGATGTTAGCAGCAAGTAATACTTTGTTGTCTGTTCTGGGGAAATAAGAAATTTTTTGGAAAACCTAATTTTTCATAATTCTGTCAAATATCTGGAATATCCCGGATGTGTGTTATGATTTGTCTTTAGTGTGTTTTGCAAAACGTTGCTGTAATGAAACCAGAGAATAACTTCCGAGAAAAATACCTTCCATTTCTCACGATTCAACCTTTACCTGGAAATTTTTTTTTTTTTTTTTGTGACAAAATGATTTCTTCATAATTCTTTGGAGATGATTCCACATATTTAATTGTTCGCCTATTAAATATTTGAAATATCTAAGTCATGCTATTGACATAATAGCAAATTTAATTATGATAGAATGGGTAATAAAGTAATAATTTTTCGAAAATTCTTATAAAATGGGTCCAAACCGCGAAATATAAGAATTCGGGCTTTCAAGTCGCTAGTTTGATGCATAAGACTCTTTCAATTAAGCTATGTTTTGATACCATGGAAAAACAGCTGTAAACCAAACACAGTTTCCACACAATAGCCGAGGAAAGGTCATATTGTAACTGAAAAGTCGCATATCAAAAATAAGAATAATGTAATATCCGAAACAAGAAAATTGTCCATTTGACTAAAATATAAAAGCACTATAAATAGAAAATTAATACAAAATGATTACAAGTAAATGACAGTATGATACGAGAAGGGCTAATAAGAGAAATGTAACTGACATAAACCGGTTTTGGTTCTTTGAATATCTAGGCTAATTCGTAGCTAATATACTCAAATTAAAATTATCATTAATTTACTCAACGCAAACTAAAATTGCTATAAAAAGGAAGACAAAACTTAGGCAAAATCAAAACATTCAGACCATTCCTGAATAGCTTCCAGAAGATACTCCTTCAATTTATCATACGTTGGATAAGATGATAGGACAAGCTGATTCCAGTACGTGCGAGGCAACAGTGTTCTGTGGCCATATAATCGCGATGAATATGGACTTTGTATGCTATGTTCATTCCTTCAAGGTTAGCAAACCCTTGAAGAGGCATTTTTGAAGAACCTGAGAGAAATTGCAAAACTTAGCGCGATTTCTCTAATCAAAAATGCGCAGAGCCCGACAAAATCTTTCCATTTGTAAGGAGCCAACCTCGTAATTATGATGTACTGTGTTAAATCTTAAATCTTCAATATCGATATTAGGTAGTACAGATACTAAAATTTCCAGGTCTTGTTCATTATATATAGATATGAACCTTTTTGGAATAATATCATAAAAATTTTCTATGAAAGTATTTAGTTGCCCTCTGATTGCTCCAGTCATTTTCATCTGACAGACTAATTGAAATCCTTTTTATTTCCATCAGCTGCTTTAATATTTCAAGCCTCGAACCTCGCAGTATCGAAACGTTTGTGCTTCTGGAGACATATCACCTTCTTTAAATACTGGTGTTGGTAAATCCGTAGAATTTTTAGGCTCTGCGGAAGGGAGCCCTTGTAGTTCAGCAGGAGCAAGTTTCTCCTTTTTATTTTTTTCAGTTTACCCATGAACTAGCAAGAGAGCCTCTACCATAGGATGTAAAACATAGATAGTACAACTTTCATAGGTTTCGGACAGTAGTTCCAAATAATTGCTCGAAGTCATCCAAAGCTCATCTAAATCAAGCTGCTCACTAAGAGATTCTTGCGGCACTTCAGGAGGAATATGGTTACTTGTTTCAAATTCATTATTAACTCCCACTGGAACGTCTTCAGTAGTAATGTTGCTCTCGTATGACTATTCTGTTTGTCTTCCTCTGACAGCTCCAGCTGTTGAATTTTTTTTTTGCGATTTGGATCCCACTAAATGAAGAACAAGCTTTTCCATACACAAGAAAAAGGCCTGATTAGAGTTGCAGTTTATGGTGTCGTAAAGGGTGACCGTAAATAGGCTCTTCAAAAGTTTTGGGTTTTGATGGGGTAGATAAAACCATATTATCGTTGGTAAAGCGATCTACCATCACTCTTTTATAACTTTTGGACGAGTTTGATTCTTGAACTACTTCTTTCATTTTTCGCTGACGTTCTTTTGCAGACAGGAGACTACGTAACTTATTCGGAAAAATTGAAGTCTGGTCTCTTATCGCACATTCTAGTTCCCTGGTTTTGTCTAGAAGCAGCTTTTAATTTATCTTCAAGGCCTTTTTCGAAACAATTCTTGGAAATTAATGCATCAAAAACAACTCCAAGCGAACTCCCGAACTTCTTAGTAGATTCCTACTTTTGCAGTTCATAATGTTCCCAATGACGAAATCTATCTTCTTGACGCCTCAAGATTAGCGCTGTCGACCCAGGTAATCTCAATGACACAAGAGAGAGTGCCTTCAGTATTTGGTCGGTTAATAGAGCTGATATTTTGATCATCGGCATTGAAATCATTGAGAAAAGCTGACCAAAACTTGAAATTGCAGTTTTGGTTGCATACTGCTCAGATTCTTTAGCCAAAGAAGCCGTTAATCCTGCTTGCCTTTTAACCCCTGATTACCTTTTTTTTGGATGCAGATGTGCCAGGGCGCGACAAAATACCCTAGAGACTAGGAACAGAATCACATTTTTGAGCTTGGTATTCTTCTCTGACTTTTCATCAGTTTCTTCTTTAGGCAAGACATCCTTAGGGAATATTTTTACTAGCTAAGCAATAACATTTATTAATGATAACACACAGCAGGTGCGTCTTACGGATGCACAAGAATACTGTTTTTCTCTACACCTGACACTTTCCTATCAGTTACATGAAAAATTATGGACAAGACACTAGTTATAGAGCCCAGAACTGTATCCATAGTGATGTTCAACCAATGCATATTACCCTCTTTTGTCACAGGTAACTGAGCTTCATTTCTTAGAGATGGGTCTTCTTTCGGTTGCTTGATATTCTCCAAAATCGAAAATAAGGATTTCCTCACCCCCTGACGGGTTCGACAGCGATAACAAAGATTTCATATGATACAAGACAATCTTGTAATTTTTAATTTGCGTCAGAAACATATCCACCGACAGGGGCTTTTGGGAGCAAAGGTCCTTCCCCCAAGAAAACTCGTGTTACAGAAAATGTGCCAAATATTATACGGAAAATTAGTAGTTTACCGACTATTTTTGTCCATTTCACTTTTTGACCAAAGAGTTTAAGCCCATTTCTACTTTTAAAGGAATGTTTGCTTACTATTGTGACATTTTTGAATTAAAAAAAAGTGAACATTACAATAAACTAAGTGACAGTTTCCTCTCTCCTCCTCTTTTGGCGCCTAAATTGTTTTTTTCTTTTAATGTCTAGAGCTTTCACTTAAAACAAATTTTCGGTTTTTCTTAGATTTTTAGTTTTCTTGTATTCGAGCCACGCTACTGTATTGTATTTAATTTAATTACTCTAAGAAAACGAAAATGCATTATTTAGGCTATTTCTATTCCAGGTAACAAAAGTGATACAGTTAACTTAATTTTTTTTATGTGTTTGTTTCAATGTTTTTTTTATGAGTATCAAGCTGTCTTTAAAATTGTTTAAAAATAATACTCAGCTAATCGGTTTGTGTCTTATGTTTTGTTATATTTGTAAGCTATCATATATCTAATTTTGTGCTAGGGAAACTCAGGGACGGATAAAGAAGAAAGAAAGAAAAGTATTAAGGCAGTGAGAAACTAATTGAATCATTTAACTAGCGTTTATCTCATTATTGTAACTAATTTTGTATACCGCACAGCTCCCTTAAGCATAGATCTGTCTTGACCGGTAACTGGAATGCTCTTAGATTTTAATGAAAAATTAGAAAATTAAAATTTTCTCGAGTTTGAAGGTGGTCTTTCTTAAGGTGAGTTTTTTATATGTATTTATGTAACTTCTTAGAATTGAAGGAACTTTGGTTATGGTGTTACGTAGTTGTAGTTAATATGATATTTTAATTTGAAATAAATATTACTGATTCAAGCAGACTTTTTTTTTAATTCAACGCTCTTTTGCTACCAAGAATGTATCTATATTTATGTAAGATAGCCGAGTTGAACTTTCAAAGATTTTCAGAATCTGATAACTAAGCTGATTTATGAAAATTCGGCTCACCTGACATTACTAATTTCTTTAAAATATCCAATATTTTCAGAATCTGATCATTAAACCGATTTATGAAAATTCGGTTCACCTGACATTACTAATTTCTTTAAAATATCAAAAAGTTTGTCTGGGAACCCATTAAAGTTTTATTGTTATTTTACTAGAGTTAGAACTTATTTTCATCTTTTTTCCCTTCTTATTTTTGCGTATTTTCGACGTAATTCAATAAATTAGGTATATTTTTTTTTTCCAAGACCACACTGCCTTTCTATGACAAACAAATAAACGTCCAAATGGGGATAAGTCCATTTATTAGACAGTGAAAACAGATACAAAAGTCTGGATATTTTGATCACATGTACAGCGATCATCGTCAGCAGAAATAGGTCACCCAAGTCATCTGCATAATCTGAATCTAGGAAGGAAAGTTTCACCTTCCCATTTTATTCTATGTTCTCCCATAGCCTTTTCCGTGTTCTTTAGGATAAAGTCCATCACAATAATCTATAAACGGGGAGAGGACACAACCGTGATCAACTCCAGATTCTGGACCAAATCAACTACTAACCTTGCTTCGTACCTTAACCTCTGCCTATTTAATTATCTGGTATACCATCCAAGGACAGGACCTTCACTAAAGCTTTTCTATCAGCTCTATCAAATGCCCATTTACAGTCCATAACATTGAGGACTAAACCGGTCTAATGATTCAGTGACTTCTCAGTTATTAATATAAGAGTGAGAAATTAATTAAAGTCTTTCTGAAAACTAATAAAAATTTCAAATGTACAAAGGCTAAATATGGAAGGAAACTCCTTATTAAAGTTATGATAAGATAGAGCTTGTCCGATTTCTACTTCTAAGTAATCTTATGTTCAAGCAGCTGATACGAAAAAAAAATTATAAGAATGAAAAAAAACTTGTTCTTAAAAATAATTGATAAAAATGAAAAATACTTTGATATTGATAAGTTGAGTTTAAATGCGTATAGGTTTTTATACCTTTTTGTGTGTTGGCTAACCACCATTTTCGAAATTTTGTTTTATTTTGTTTATGACGAATAATCGTTAAAAATCGTAAAAATCTAGGGGTAAAATAAACTGAAAAGGTGGAAATTTTTTATAGGTGGTCAAGGGTTGGCATATTATATACTACACCTGAAGTGGTTGTAAGACCTATAGAAATTTAGTGAAAAGTAAAAGCTAATGTAGTAGTTATGCTGTTAGGGGATCAGGATGCGACCCGACCTTTTTAGGGGGATTAGGGAGGGCCAAAAAAATTTGTCAACAGGATAACAAGCAGAATGGGTTATCGGATCCCAACCAAACTTGGTGATAAGTAAGAGTACGTGTCTGTTGGTCCCTATTTATTTTGATCTCTGTCGAGGAAGGAGCTTCCCAAAGTCTTGTCATACTGACATATGCCAGAATAAAGTTTTGGGATTTAAATCAAACTTGGTGGGAAATGGGAGTAAATTTTCTAGCTGTGATTTTTTTTTTTTTTTTCCACATCCATTTCAGTCTCTGTGGAAAATTTGATCCCCCACCCTATTATTTTCATCCTGATATATTCCAAAACGAGTGGTCGGGTATAAATTAAAAGTGGTAAAAGCATTTGTAATAGCTAGCAGTCTGTTCGTGATTTTTTCTGAGGGTTTATACATTGATCTTACATCTGTGGGCAACAGAGGAGAGAGGGGGGCTTATTTTTTTAGACAGGATGTCTACCTAATGAGTTGTCAGATTTCATCAAAAGTTTCGGGATACTGAAGTTGATTTTTACAGCGTGCCTATATAGGGTTTGAACAAGACGAGACCCTTCGGGGGAGAGGATCCTAAATTCTTAATGTCAGGACCACTTCCAGAAGAGGTTGTTCAGCCTCAACTAAACTGAATAAAAAATAAGAGCTAATCGTCGCCTGAAAGTGGTTTTGCCGAATCTGTTTTTCCAAAAACCCGAGAAAACGAGTTTGAAAATTGTGGAAACTCAGAATCGGCTATAGCTAGAACGTTGATTTTTGTTTTAAAATTAAGGGAAAAAATCGCTTATATTGTTGTGCTTATTTTATTGACCTAAGGTGAGGCGTTCATGAGATAAAACATAATGAATATCGGATTTGGCAAGACCGCCTGAAAATTCCGGAACATAGGCAAGATATGACAAAACGGAATTGGTTCTGCATAACATGGAAATGTGACTATCGGCAAAACGTATTTCACCTGATAGACAATTTAATTTCGACAATTAACTGGGAGTTTTACGATAAAATTTAACAAAATATCAGTGTGGGGTCTCATTTAGCAACAATTTCCTTGGAATTTCAAGTTTTACCCTTTGGAAGCAGAGGCTGCTTCGCTAAGCTGTGATTGCAGCTGAAGTACTTGGTACCTCAGCTCTGTTACAACTTCTAATAAGACTTCACATATGCCGCATCTACTGTTGGCATGAAACGGCAATGCTATTCTACGTCTTTTATTTTTGCTGTTGGTAACTCAACTGCTATGCTAGACGATGCAGCGCCCTTTCCGTAACATTCATTGCTGACACATTGGGCAACGGCCTCCTTGGGCTTGCCTCTGGTGCAGTCAGCGCTATAGAAGGAGTAGTATCCGCAAACGAAATTTTGTAGAACATCCATTTCCATAGTCCTTGCTTAAACTGTGGTAACTTCCCCTTTGAAAATAGCAATAAGCTAAAATCGACTACTGAAAACGTGGAGTGCCCAGACTCAAAATATTTTATAGTTATACTCTGGACGTGTGAATGATTTTTCAGGTTGTCTTGCATCATGTAGCTCATTATTTGATTACGATTTTGAGGCACAAATTAATCTGACCTTATAGCTAACTTTCTGAATATGTAACCAATTTTCGTTCAGCAAATCAGCAACTTTCGGACCATCCATATCCGATTCGGCAAAACCGCTTTAAACGATATGCGATTTGGCAAAGAAGAACTGCAAAATACAGGCAGTTAGAAACGTCTTAAAGAAATGTCAATTAGACCATACGGAAGATATTTTTCTACGCAAGATACCGCTTTCAACTCAGTTTCGACGAAAATTGTTATTTTCGGCAAAACCGCTTCCAGGCGACGTAATATCCTATTTTTTCTGTTCAGGGGGTTGATCGTTCATCTGTTGACAGGATGGAAGGGGGTATTGAGCGGTACATAAATTTTAGTCATCGGGGCATCCATCAAAAGGGGCTGTTGAATAACGACGAAGTAGGCTTCCTAAATTTTCGTCATTAATTAACCTACGCAGAGGAGACATTGAATTCCGAAAAAATGGGTGAGGAGCAAAAGCTATGCTCTTAATGAAACCTTTTTATTGCCTCTACCTGTTCTAACTTCTCTAGGAGGGGGAGGGGATGTACCCATCTGTTTATTCAGAAAAAGAATTAACTTTTCATCAAGCGATGTGGCAAAACTCATTGAACTAAGACTGGTGAACAACAGAGTTTATGGTCAGTGTCATGAATTGGGTGGAGGGGGAGGGAGAGACAGTTGGTTATCTGCCCCTTTTGATTTTTAACCCCCCCCCCCCCCCCTGATATCTTAAAAAAATACTTTTTTTGGTGTTTTCATTTAAAAAGCCTTTTCTTGTATTTTCAATGAAACAGTTTAAAAAAAAACGACAAATTCACCCCGAGATTTTGAAAAATATATTCCCGCCCCCCATAAATTTTATGAACTGCTACCATTGCCAGTGGTATTAGATGTGCGTGCCCACTGAAACCTTTATCAGGGAACGGCTTAATTCTTAGGGATCGAAAAGGGATGGCTGAAGTACTGTCTAGGGATTCGAAAATAGGACTATTAGTGGGCAATCGGAAGGTGTGAATACAATGCTTGTGTTGCTGTGAAAATGTTACCTTAGATCCCAGTTGCTGCGACATTTTACGAGGCCGAGGCTCTGCTCATTCCTTTGTTTTTCTTTTCTTTTTTATAGTCTAGCGCTGCCTAAGTAAAGAGCGATAAGGCGTTTAGTGCATTTATTTTTTTTTCCTATCCCACTTCGCATGGAAGGAGTTGTCGTAGAAACCTCGAAGGGGGCTTAGTAGATTGGAAATTGACAGTTCTAGTGTCTTTTTTAAGAGTCAAAATTGTTTGGAAGGCAACCAACCAACCCACCCACCCCCCTACCCATGCCCCTTTTTGATGGCTCTCCCCTCGAATGAAATCGGGTCAAAATTTTTAGACAGCCATTTTGTTTGGCGATGATATGATCTCCACAGCCCTTGAAGCAAGGGCTTCAAGTTATGCAAGTTACCCATTGTTTATGTATTGGTTTTGTCATTGGGAAAGAGGGGTATGTTTGATCCTGTGTCTCCAAAAAGGCGACGGATATTATGGTGAAGCTTTCAGGAAATGTAGAGGGGGTGTTGAGCTGAATGAAAACACAGTATGTACATGCAGATTGCTAAAAGGGCGTATCAGCAATAGCTCAGGAACGGCTTAATGTATTAAGTTGAAACTTTCAGGGTATTCTGACTGGAATACTTAACAGAGCAAGAGGCGCTATTTGCATACTACTACTCCAACAACTAGAACTACTACGAGTACGACGATTACTCCTGCTGCTACTACTACTATGACTACTACTATACTACGACTACTAATTTTACAACTACTATCACTACCACTACTAAAACTGCTACTACTACTACTTTGACCACTAATCCGGCTACTACTACTACGACTACTAATGCTAAGGCTAGTTTTACCAGTACTGTTACAACTATTGCGACTACAGCTACTGCGACTACTTCTGATGGAAGCTATTTACAACCCTGACTGTTTGGAACTGCAACTACTTGCTATTGTGACTACTTGTGACTATGACTGCTTGCAACTGCGACGACTTCTGACTACAACTACTTGCGATTACGACTGCAACTACTTGCGACTGCTACTGCAACTAGTTTCAACTTCAACTGCATCTACTTGTGACTACCATTGCAACTAATTGCGATTCCAACTACTTGAGACAGGGACTACTTGCGACTGCGACTACTACTACTACTACTGCTGCTGCCGCTGCAAATATTGAACTGAACCAAAGGGTTTAAGTGACACATACTCGTATTATCAAAATGGCATAGATGCCATATCTCAGCAAGCAATAGGATATCGATTTGAAACTGTCAGGGAAAGTTGAAAGAGGTTTTAGATCTAAATCAAAGACACTTTGTATATCCAAATTGTCAAAAGGACGTCTATCCAATATCTCGGAAACCTAAGGCTATTACGTTGGAACTTTCACGGCATGCTGTTGGGATATTGAACTAAACACTATGTGCATTTCTGGTTGTCAAAAAGGCATATCTGCGTTATCTAAGCAACGGCTAGGTTTATTAAATTGAAACTTCCAGGACATGTTGAGCGGGATGTTTAAAAACATCTGAGACACGACTAAGGGCAATAAATTAAAACTTTTAAGGACATGCCGAGGGGGTTTGGAACTAAATCAAAAGCCATTATATGCATCCAAGGCTGTCAAAAAGGTGTAAATGTGACGCCACAGGAACAGCTTAGGTAATTAGGTCTAAACTTTCAGGACAGGTTGAGGAGGGTGTTCGATTAATATTTTTCTATTTCCAAGGTTATAACATGATGGTGGTCATAATGGCTTTCGCCCAAAGCATTATAGTACAACTATTATTAAACATTGTTGCAAAATTGTGTTCAAAATATAGATTGCAAGCAAAAATCTGGATTCTTAAAGAGAAAATCCGAAAAGTTTTAAAATACTATTTTCTTTACCAATGAAAAAGACTATGTCAATTAAAACTAAGCGAAATTAGTTTAAAAAAAAAATTCTACAGAAGAAGATTTTTCAAAGAAAGAGCTACATTAAACAAAAGATGAGCAGAAAATAAAGTCGACTAATTTTTCAAGCAAAAGACTCCCATAAATTACTGTCAATAAAGGAAACCCAAAACGAACAAAATTACAACAAATAATCTAGTCAAACTTAAAACGAACAGGAATCATCACAAACAAGAGAAGTGCCAATGTCCTCTATGCCTACTATAAGGCAGAACGTCACTTGCGCTTAACTGAAAAAAAAAAAACAGGGTAAACGTGTTCTCGTATATCAAACAGTTCGTGGTAACGAACTGTAAGTAAGGAGCGACCCGGCTCAATGGTAACCGAAACACTAGAAAACGGGTTTTTGATACCAATAGATACATCAAAAGAATCAGATTTCAATGCTTATTTCAAATATATAACTTTCATTAAGTTTAGTGCTACCCATCAAAAGTTACGCGCCTGAGAAAATTTGGCTGATTTTTAAAAAAAAGGGGGAAAGACCCCCTAAAAGTTATAGAACCTTAATGGAAATCACACCATCATATTCAGCATATCAGAGAACCCTACTATAGAGGTTTCAAGCTCCTATCTACAAAAATGTGGAATTTTGCATTTTTTGCCAGAAGAAAGATCACGGATGCGTGTTTATTTGTTTTTTTTCCAGGGGTGATCGTATCGACCCAGTGGTCCTAGAATATCGTGGGAGGGCTCATTGGAACGGAAATTAAAAGTTCTAGTGCCCTTTTTAAGTGACCAAAAATGGAGGGCAACTAGGCCCCCTCCCACGCTCATTTTTTCCCAAAGTCACCCGATCAAAATTTTGAGATAGCCATTTTGTTCAGCATGGTCGAAAATATGATAAATATGTCTTTTAGGATGACTTAATCCCCCGAAGTCCCCGAGGGGAGGGCTAAAAGTTATGAACTTTACCCAATGTTAACATATAGTATTGGTTATTGGGAAGTATACAGAAGTTTTCAGGAAGGTTTTTTTCTAGTAGTGGGGGGGGGGGGGGGGGTGGGGTGGGTCGGGGTTTATGTTGGAGGATCTGTCCATGAAGGAAGTTTTCATGGGAGAAGGAAAATTGCCATGAAGGGGGGGGGGGGGGACGCCGGACTTGCCAGCATTATTTATTGGTTATTGGGAAGTATACAGACATTTTCAGGAAGGATTTTTTTCTGGAGGGTGGGGTTGGAGGAGGAGGTTACTCGGGAGAATCTTTCCGTGGAGAATGTTTCTTTGGGGTAAAGGACATTTCTATGAAGGGGGCGCCGGATTTCCAAGCATTATTTAAAAACGATCAGAAATTAAATAAAAAAAAACAAGTTTTTTTTCAACTGAAAATAAGAAGCAACATTAGAACTTAAAACGAACAGAAATTATAACGTATATGAGGGGGTTCTCCCCCAAGTCAATACCTCGCTCTTTACGCTACAGTTTTTTTTTTTTAGTGCTTTCAAAAGAGCTATCTATTCTAATTAAACGGCCTTTGTGATTCAGGGGTTTGTGAATTAATTTTGTTTTAACTTTTAACGTAAAGAGCGTGGTATTGACTTAGGGGAGAACCCCCTCATATACGTAATAACATATACGTAATAAAAAAAAACAATAAAAAAACAAGCGATACGGCTCAATAGTAATCGAAACTTTTAAAAACGGGATTTTGATGTCAATAAATGTATCAAAAGAATGGGTTTATAATGCTGATTCTAAATATATAAATTTTATTAAGTTTAGTATTACTCATCAAAGGCTACGAGCCTGAGAAAATTTACCCGATTTTTTAAAGAGGGGGGACACATCCCCTACAAGTGAAACAATTTTAATGAAAATCACACCGTCACATTCAGCATATCAGAAAACCCTATTACATAGGTTTCAAGCTCATATCTGCAAAAATCTGCAACTTTGTATTTTTTGCCAGAAGAAAAATATACGAATATAGAAGTTAGCTACGTAAGTTAATTTGTAAATTACGTCATAACCAAATTTAGAGACATCCATTTAGCAAAAGAAAAGTAAAATTTTTATGCAAATTTTGTTTACTTATTCAATGACGGTGAGCCAAAATAAAAGCTGCATTAACTAAAAAAACGATCAGAAATTAAATAAAAAAAGCAAGTTTTTTAAACTGAAAGTAAGGAGCGACATTAAACTTAAAACGAACAGAAATTATTCCGTATATGAAAGGGGCTGTACCCTCCTCAACGCTTCGCTCTTTACGCTAAATTTTTTTATTGTTTCAAAAAAATAAAGTTGTGAGACAGAGCCAAACTTTAGCGTAAAGAGCGAGGCGTTGAGGAGGGGACAGCCCCTTTCATATACGGAATAATTTCTGTTCTTTTTAAGTTTTAATGTCGCTCCTTACTTTCAGTTTAAAAAACTTGTTTTTTTTATTAATAAAGTTCATAAATCCAAAATCGCTGAGACAGTGATAAATCCAAAATTTCAGGAATTAACATCAATATTAATTAAACTTTCAAGCTACAATTCATTAGTTCTTTTCAGTAATCTAGGTTATTATGGTGGTTTTCTTCCCTTTACTTGTTAATGCTTTATTTTGTTAATTTGATAAATAAAAACACACAGCTATAGATGAAAACTGTTTTCTGCAAAGCCTAGATAACATTGTTGTCTTTAGAAGGCATCCGGTGGCGTTAGCCCTACTCCTGTTTTATGGTAGTTTCTGTTGGTTTTAAGTTTAACTTGATTATTTATTGTAATTAATCAAAAAAACTTTTTGCCCAAAACAAGTTTTTCAAATAAAAAATAAAGAACTCCATTAAACCAAAAATGAACAAAAATAGAATCAAATAATCTACCAAGCATACAACTACCACAAATCAATATTAACAGATTAATGAAATCCAAAAAAAAAAAAACAGAAATTAAAATAAGTCAAACTCAAAACGAACAGAAATTAATCTGCGTAGGGTTCTAAACCCTATGATTTCTAAGAGCAAGAATATAATTTGTACTTTACTGAAAAAAATCTGCATTGTCAGTTTAATATAAATATTCTGAAATTTATTCCTTAAAATCTTAATTAATTTTTCATTTCTTAAAGAAATAAAAGTGAAAATATTTAAAAGAATTTTTTTCAGTAAAGTACAAATTATATTCTGGCTCCAATAAAATGAGCCGTTTTTGAAGTTTCTACGACAAAACTTTCTGTAAAAACCATATATGCCCCCGGGGCATAACTTACAATCCTTGCCCTGGGGGTTGTAGGGGGGGTTGTCATCCTCAAAGACCTAATTTCCAGAACTTTCAACTACGTTGAACAGAATAAATATCTCAAAATTTTGGTTGGATGTGTTTGGGGAAAAGGTGAGCATGACAGGGGGGGGGGGTTAGTTGTTCTTCGATCACCTTCGACTATTAAAAAGGGCGCTAGCCTTTTCAATTTCCAATAGAATGATCCCTTTTTGAATTTTCTAAGACGACTCCTTCTATAAAAACTTCCTATGCCCCCAGGGCATAACTTATAACCCTCGCCCTGAGGTCCCTGGGGGGGAGGGGTTGTCATCCTCAAAAACCTAATTTTCAGCACTTTCAACTACCTTGAAAAAAAATGAGTATCTCAAAATTTCGATTGTATGTGTTTGGGGAAATGGTGGGCGTGAGAGGGGGGTTAGTTGCCCTCCAATAACTTTCAACTATTAAAAGAGCACTAGCCCTTTGAATTTCTAATTGAATGAGCCCTTTTTGAAGTTTTCTACGACAAAACTTTTAATAAAAACCTTATATGCCCCCAGGGTGTAACTTATAACCCTTGCCCTGAAGACTGTGAGGGGAGTTTCCTGCTGAAAGATATAATTTCCGAAACTTTCAAATACATTGAACAAAATGGCTATCTCAAAATTTTGAATGGACGTGTTTGGCGAAATGGTGGGCGTGGAAGGGGTGTTAGTTGCCTTCTAATCACTTTCGACTATTAAAAAGGGCACTAGCCATTTCAATTTCCAATCGAATGAGCCCATTTTTGAAGTTTCTACGACAATGCTTTCCATGAAAACCTTATATGCCCCCACGGCATAACTTATAACCCTTGCCCTGAGGGCTCTGGGGGGGGGGTTGTCATCCTCAAAGACCTACTTTTCAGAACTTTTAACTACGTTGAATAAAATGGCTATCTCAAAATTTTGATTGGATGTGTTTGGGGAAAAGGTGGGCGTGAGAGGGGGGCTAGTTGCCATTCAATCACTTTCGACCACAGTTTATAGACAGTAAGCTTATCGCAGATAATTTCTGGTCTTCGGTCTCGGTGCGAACAAAAAGCTCCTCCCACTTGTTTCTGCCTTAGCGGATCAGTCTGTTATCGTCAATCACTGAGAAATGGTTACCAAGTGCATTATTCGTAATAGCGGGTTTCCACTTGTTTCGTGTCCAAGAGAAATCTGACTTGTCTACCCGCGAAAAGATCTGATAACGCCTATGTTTCTATCTGCAAAAACGTTCTCCGGAGCACTCGCACCCCTGTCCGGGTTTTTATAATGGGAGAGATAGAGAATGATCATACTGATAATTCTATAAACTGTGCTTTCGACTGTTAAAAAGGGCACTAGCGGTTTGAATTTCCAATCGAATGAGCTCTTTTTGAAGTTTCTACGACAACGCTTTCTATAAAAATCGTATATGCCTCCCAGGGCATAACTTATAACCCTTGCCCTGAGGGTTGTGGGGGAGTATCCTCCTCAAAAAACATAATTTCTATCTGGAAATCAACTAAGCTGAACAAAATGGCTATCTCAAAATTTTGATTGGATGTGTTTGGGGAAACGGTGGGGGTAGAATGGGTGTTAGTTGCCTTCCAATCACTTTTGACTATTAAAAAGGGCACAAACCACTCCAATTTCCAATCGAATGAGCCCTTTTCGAAGTTTTCTACGACAGCTCCTTCGATACGAAGTGCCCTGGTCTAAAGAAAAAAAAAATATAATACACTGTGCCAACATCGTTCCTTACTTAGTCAGCGCTATTGCGCTGCCTATGATTTCTGCTTTTTGGGGATGTCATATATATTCATAGTGATTTATGTTCAATTTACGCTTAAGTTACTATTTGACTTTATTTCTGCTCGCCATAGGCTTAGCATAGTTCTTAACTTTTTTGGAAATTTTTCCCGTGAAAAAAAAATAATTAATCTCATTAAGCGGCAATGCTAATATGAGGTACTGCGAGAGAAAAATGACGAATATTTTTCTAATCTGAAATTTGAAGGGTTTTTTTTTAAACAAAACAATCTATAATGAGAATTGCTACGAAAAATCTGTGGCAATTATAGCATAAAATATCAAAGTGATCGATATATCGCCTGTGGAAAAAGTAATTTGCCTCTTCCTAGTCCAAAGAAACGATGGTGGTTACGACAAGATTCACATAATTCTAACCTTTCTAGTAAATTATTTGAAAAAATAGTAATTCGAAAGAAAATTGTGCTATTCTGGTGTTACTCATTGGTTTAAACGGGGATGAGGTTAATCTTAAATCACTCTTTAATCTTCCCAAGTTGAAGGGACGGATGCCAAAATTTTTATTTCGTGCAAATTTCTTAGCAGATGTTGTGTTTATTTCCAAAGAAAATGGCTGGCCTTATCAGTTTTTCCTTGGATTTCGTGGTGAAAAAGTCTCGAAATATGACAAGGTGTTCATATTTCCCATCTTTTGAATTCGAATACCCAGTGAACAGGTCATTTTTCTTATATTTGATTGAATGTTTTTTTTTCTTTTTTTGTGGGTGTTTTAAATATTTATCAGACGTGGCTTCACGGAGTAATTGCAATGTTCTATTTTAACTAAACGTAGTAAATCAGTCATAACTAAACTGATATAAATTAAAACTTAAGATGCAGTCCAGTCAATATTTGACGAGTTTAAGCAATCTACTTTCTTTAATAATTTAGTTGTCTAGCCTTTCAATATAGTTCGACTGTATAATTGAGCAAGCTAATCATTGTGAGAGGTTGAGGGGTTTGGGGATCCAAACCTGTCCCCAAAATTAAAATTGGGACGAAAATATGTGAATCGGGATTTATGCATGGTTTTCAAATTCCTCGCTTTTGGTCTGACCTCTCTCTCGCTCTCTCTTCCTCTCTCTCTCTTCTCTCTCTCTCTCTCTATCCCTCTCTCTCTGTCTGTCTGTCTGTCTGTCTGTCTGTCTGTCTCTCTCTGTCTCTCTGTCTCTGTCTCTCTCTCTCTCTCTCTCTCTCTCTCTCCTCTCTCTCTCTCTCTCTCTCTCTCTCTCTCTCTCTCTCCTCTCTCTCTCTCTCTCTCTCTCTCTCTCTCTCTCTCTCTCTCTCTCTCTCTCTCTCTCTCTCTCTCTCTCTCTCTCTCTCTCTCTCTCTCCTCTCTCTCTCTCTCTCTCTCTCTCTCTCTCTCTCTCTCTCTCTCTCTCTCTCTCTCTCTCTCTCTCTCTCTCTCTCTCTCTCTCTCTCTCTCTCTCTCTCTCTTCTCTCTCTCTCTCTCTCTCTCTCTCTCTCTCTCTCTCTCTCTCTCTCCTCTCTCTCTCCTCTCTCTCTCTCTCTCTCTCTCTCTCTCTCTCTCTCTCTCTCTCTCTCTCTCTCTCTCTCCTCTCTCTCTCTCTCTCTCTCTCTCTCTCTCTCTCTCTCTCTCTCTCTCTCTCTCTCTCTCTCTCTCTCTCTCTCTCTCTCTCTCTCTCTCTCTCTCTCTCTCTCTCTCCTCTCTCTCTCTCTCTCTCTCTCTCTCTCTCTCTCTCTCTCTCTCTCTCTCTCTCTCTTCTCTCTCTCTCTCTCTCTCTCTCTCTCTCTCTCTCTCTCTATCTCTCTCTCCTCTTTCATGTGTGATATGACTCCAAAAAACGAAAATGTTTTGCTAGGAGTTGCTTGAGTAAGGAGAAGGGTCAAGACCAAAAAGGGAAGGTATATTATTGTCTACGCTATATGAAACATCAGTTTGTTAGATCCTATACTAGATTAATTTAAAAAAAACAAAAAGTTTTCCGAGGGAAGTAAAGAGCGAAGTTGAAACTTAAAACGGGCAAAATTATTACTTCACAGCCTATCTAACATATATCAATAAAACTAGTACAAATAAACCAACTAATTATGTTTCCCTATCTTTCTAGGATTATAGAAAGCTAGCGCTTTACTGAAAACAAAAAATAATATTTTGTACAGTTTTGGTACAGTAAAAGCAAACCAATTAAGGACACTTTTTACGGAATAAAAATAAAATATTTATGGATAATTCCTTTTTTTCGTTTCATTTGGTATCACTTCTGCGCAATGGCTCAGTTCAATGACTGGCTCTCGTTTTGGTTCTGAAAAGGATATGTCCTGATTAGTTTGTAGACAAGTTCGAAGTAAAGCCATCTTGATAGCATTAGGACTATAGACTAGCTTTAGAATTTGTATCATGCTTGAAATTCACTGTTGTGTAGAGAGAAATAACCGGATTTCCAGAGTTCATATTATATCTTATTTGATCTTCATTTCAAGTAATACTTAAGCATATTTCTTACAATTTAAGATTGTATATTACTCGCTGTTGGTATTATAGCTGGGGAGACCAAAATGCTACCTGATAAATCAATCCTTATGTTACTGATGTCGCAGCTGGTGGAAGACTATAAAAAACTTTAAAGATTAGTTGATTGTTGTCAGGCTACATACTCACTTTTGACTTTTAATTAAAGCGTGTTCGTTTTAATTTTAATGTCACTCCTTAGTTTCAGTTGAAAACTTATTTTTTTATATAATATCTGATCACTGATCTAGGGGAGATAAGATACCTCTTGAAAGTACTGCAGAAAGGGCGTCCCTTCCCCTCAATTACCGCCGTTAGAACTAGCACACATGCTTCATCGCACAGTGAAGTTTGAAGGTTCAATTCAAAACTGTTGATCATTCAAGCTTAATTTTTGGTAGATTTTTAGTTGAAAAGTTTTTAGTTTTAGTTAGTTTGTTTTAGCAATAATCTTTTACTTTTAATATTAGTAGGCGATTTATAAAACTTACTGAGAGGGCTTGGGGGGGGGGGGGGGGTATTATACGTGAGGGGTTCTTATAAACCTCCAGTTAAGGACTTTGGACCATAATTATCGCAATGGTATCGTTTTTTGCTTCCAAACTCTTCCACATAAGACGTGGCACCAAAAGGGCCCTTTTTAGTGATAAATAACACTTATGGATAGTAAAATTGATAAAAAGCACGTAGATATGAGCAATAGGTTTAAAATGAGCCTTCCCCGGATATGCTTTAAAAAATGAGTGCATCACATTTGCAAAACTAGTGAATTAACTGAAAAGTAATCATAAGAAGGGACAAACCAAAATTGAAAAAAAAATCCAAGCAGGAATTGAACGTATGATAATCTAATTGGAAGTCCAGCGCTGTACTAACAGAACCACGCCTCTAATCATCTAATTTAATATATAGACGTGTGAAGGACTTTTAATTGCGTAGCTTATTAAGGGGGAGGAGGATGTGGTGGAGCAACATGTGGGAGGTGTTCTTGCAAACGTCCAGTTAAGGGTTTTAGACCATAATTATTACAATGATACCGATTTGTACTTCCAAGATTTTCAACTTAAGAAGTGGCACCAAAAGTGTCGTTTCCGGTGCTATATCTCACTTACGAATGGTAGAATTGATAAAAAGCACGTAGATGTGAGTGAAATTTTTCAAAGGAGCTATTAAACATGACTCTAAAAAGTTCTGGTAGCCCACTAGCCCTAGCTTTTCCACTTGAGACATGTCACCAAAAGTGCTGTTTTTAATGCCATTTGAAACTTGCAGATGGTGGAATTTATAGGAAGAACTTAGATAAGAGCAATATTTTTTTTATGTGAGCTTTCAAAAATCTATCTACGGTGTTCTGGTTGCCCGCTAGTCCCACCCCTTGAGAAGTGGCATAAAAAGTGCCTTTTTTCGTGCCATATGGCATTTACATAAACCACGTACATATGAAAAACAGCTTTTGAATGAGCTCTTAAGCATCTCTCTATCATATATATGATGTTCATCATATTTGATAAGATATAAATCATGTATGACGTTCTAGTAACCCGCTAGGCCCGGAAAAAAGAAGAAAAAAAATACCGTTTTAACGTTTTTTAACTTTTAGTTACCATGGGCTGTGGTTTGCTCTTTGCTAGGTTGCAGCTTATGCATCAACCATGACAAAGAGTTCATTGCAAATTCTCCCAAGAAACTAGCTAACATTGACATCTGTGAAATCTAATAGATGGTAGAATTTGTAAAAAACCAAGTAAATAAAAGCAATAGCTTTTAATTGAGCCATTAAACATGTATCTACTATGGTGTGGTAGCCTGCTAACGTTGCAGTAGCTTACTGATGAGCAGAAGATTTATGAAAATTGCTAAGGGGGCTGGGAGGGGGAGTGTACGGGAGGGGTTCTTGTAAACCTCCAGTTAAGGGTTATGGAACATAACTATTACAACAGTAATTGTTTCGTACTTCAGAGCCTTTTCACTTAAAAAGTGGCACCAAAAGTGTTGTTTTCATTGCTATATCGCACTTACGAAGGGTAGAATTAATAAAAGCCACGTAGATATGAGCAATAGCTTTCAAATGAGCCATTAAACATAACTCTTAAAAGTTCTGGTAGCCCAATAGCCCCAGCTTTTGCACTTGAGACATGGCACCAAAAGCGCCGTTGCAGGTGGTGGAATTTATAGGAAGAACGTAGATATGAACAATATCTTTTATATGAGCTACAAAAAATCTTTCTACGATATTTTGGTAGCCTGCTAACGCCACCCCTTGAGAAATAGCACAAAAAGTGCCATTTTAGTGCCATATGGCAGTTGCAGATGGCGGAATTAATAAAAACCACGTAGACATATGAAATAGCTTTTGAATTAGCCATTAAGCATCTCTATGGTATTCTGGTAACCCGCTAGGTCTGCTGAAAAAAAAAGAAAAAAAGGGAGAGATCAGTGCTACCGATACAAAAAAGTGATTTTCCTTGTTGTTCAAGGAGGTGGACTGTAATCTCCCTGGACAAGGTTTTTGATCATACTGATTGCAATGGTAAACTTTTCATTTTGATCTGACGCCATTTTTGATTGGTTTCAGGCTTTTTTCCGAAATCACCATAAATTTCTTTCCGCAGTAAACTTTTACTTTTAAGACTAACCGAAATAATAATGACGAATTAAGACTAACCAAAATAAATTCCTGAGTCAGTGTCAGATGGCAATTTTTTCCATAGGCAGTTTTTTTTTCAAAACGCGTTTTTTAACTTTTGGTTACTATGGGCTGTTGTTCGCTCTCTACTAGGTTGCAGCTGCCGCTGCAACCATGATAAATGATCAAACAGTTTGTGGTAACGAACTGTAAGTAAGGAATGACTCGGCTCAATGGTATCTCAAACTCAAAATATATTAATAATAATAAGTATAATAGGTACATCAAACAAATTGTTTTTTATGCTGATCCCTAATGTATAAAATTCAGCAAGTTTAATGTTTCAAACAGTTCGTGGTAACGAACTGTAAGTAAGGAGCGACCCGGCTCAATGGTAACCGCAACTCTAGAAAACGGTATTTTGATACAAATAGATACATCAAAAGAATCAAATTTTAATGCTGATTTCAAATATATAAGTTTCATCAAGTTTAATCCTACACATCAAAAGTTAGGCGCCTGAGAAAATTTGGCTGATTTTCGAAAAAGGGGGAAAGACCCCCTAAAAGTTATAGAACCTTAATGAAAATCACACCATCATATTCCGCGTATCAGAGAACCCTACTGTAGAGGTTTCAAGCTCCCATCTACAAAAATGTGGAATTTTGCATTTTTTGCCAGAAGAAAGATCACGGGTGCGTGTTTATTTGTTTGTTTGTTTGTTTTTTTTTCCCCAGGGGTGATCGTATCGAACCAGTTGTCCTAGAATATCGTGGAAGGGCTCATTGGAATGGAAATTGAAAGTTCTAGTGCCCTTTTTAAGTGACCAAAAAAAATGGAGGGCAACTAGGCCCCCTCCCACGCTCATTTTTTCCCAAAGTCACCTGGTCAAAATTTTGAGATAGCCATTTTGTTCAGCATGTTCGAAAATATTATAAGTATGTCTTTTAGGATGATTTAATCCCCCGAACTTCCCGGGGGAGGGCTGAAAGTTATGAACTTTACCCAATGTTAACATATAGTATTGGTTATTTGGAAGTATACAGACGTTTTCAGGGGAGATTTTTCCTGGTAGTGGGGGGGGGGGTCAGGGGTTATGTGGGAGGATCTTTCCATGAAGGAAGTTTTCATGGGGGAAGGGACATTGCTATGAAGGGGACGCCGGACTTCCCAGCATTATTTAAAAAAAGATCATAAATTTACTATAAAAAACAAGTATTTCAACTGCAACAGCAGCAACATCGAAACTTTAAACGAACAGAAAATATTACATATATAATTGGGTTCACCCCGTAGTCAATGCCTCGCTCTTTAAGCCAAAGATTTTTTAGTACTTTCATAAGAGCTATTTATTCTAATTAACGGCCTTTGTGATTAAGCGGTCATTTCTAAAGAATTGGAACAAAATTTGAACTTTCGCTTAAAGAGCAAGGCATTGACTAGGGGGCGAACCCCCTAATAAATGTATTAAAAATATATGAATATAGAAGTTCGTTAAGTAAGTTAATTCGTAAGTTACGTATATTTATTACTAATAAAAACGTTCGTAAATAAAATTAAACAAGGTTCGAGAAAGCCATTTAACTAAATAAAAGTAAATTAATATGAAAATTTTGTTTTAATTATTCATGTACGGTGAGCCAAGATCAAAACCTGCATTTATTCAAAAACGTTCAAAAATTAAATAAAAAAAACAAGTTTTTTAAACTGAAAGTAAGGAGCGACATTAAAATTAAAACGAACAGAAATTATTCTGTATATGAAAGAGACTGTCCCCTCCTCAACGCCTCGCTCTTTACGCTAAAGTTTGACTCTGTCTCACAACTTTATTTTTTTAAACAATAAAAAACTTTAGCGTAAAGAGCGAGGCGTTGAGGAGGGGACAGTCTCTTTCATATACAGAATAATTTCTGTTCGTTTTAAGTTTTAATGTCGCTCCTTACTTTCAGTTTAAAAAACTTGTTTTTTTTATTTAATCCCATCAAAGACGAGTAACAAAAAACTTCTCAGGCTAAGAGCCTGAAAAAATCTGCTCGATTTCGAAAAAAAGGAAGAAACACCCCAAAAAGTCAAGCGATCTTAATGAAAAGCGATCTCATAACATCAGATTCAGTATCAGAGAGCCCAATTGTAGAAGCTCCTATCTGTAAAAATGTGTAACTTTGTATTTTCTGCCAGAAGAAAGATAACGAATGCGTATTTATTTAAGATCAAAAGTTCTCATAGTCCTTTTCAAGTGATCAAAAGATTGGAGGGCAACTGGCCCCCCTTCCGCGCCCCTTTCTCCCCAAAGACACCTTATACAAATTTTGAGACGGCCATTTGATTCAGCATAGTTGAAAGGGGCTGTAACTTATGCAGTTTGTTAATTGTTCACATATAGTATTTGCTACTTAGGAACATATGGACATTCCTAGGGGGAATTTTCAGTGGGGTATTTTACACAACAAAGGATTTTCTGTGAAGAGGAAAAAGTCACTGAAAAGTCACACGGAGGGAGAGACGAATTCCTGGTATGATTTGAAAAACAGTCATAAATTAAATAAGAAAAACTTTTTTTCAACTGAAAGAAAGAAGCAACATTAAAACTTAAAACGAACAGAAACTATTCCATGTATACAGGGGCTGTCTCTTTCTCAATTTTCGATCTTTAAGCTAAAGTTTGACTTTTCGTCATTATTCTTTAAGACAGACTGCTCAAACTCAAAGGCCGTTGGAGTTGAATGAGAAGTATTTTGAATAACTTTAATACTTTAGCGTAAAGAGCGAGGGGTGAAAAGGAGGTAGCCCCCCTTATACACGGGATGATTTCTGTTCGTTTTGTTTTAATGTTGCTCCTTACTTTCAGCTGAAAAACTTACTTTTTTATGAAATTTTTTTACTAATAGAGTGTTGTTTTTTATTCAAATTTGTCACTAGTTTCGCGGTGAATTGATCTTGATTTTGCTACTTATGTTCCGACTGCTCACCTAACGGCTTGTTTCTACCTATATAGACTAGTGCACGTGAATTGAATGTCAATGTACCCTTATCCGAAGTGCATCAAAACAGAATAGAAGTTTGTCACGTCATCACTGAAAAACATTAATGCTTTCTTGCGCTCAAGAGATTTGCGGTGTGTTCCAGAACTCAAATCATAAATGATAATTAATTATTTCTTATTATTTGTGTTCGAAGACAACGGGTACAAGGCCGTATCCAGGGGGGTTAGGATGCAAAAAAACATACAACAAGTAATAATATAAATGAATAAATGGATCTTAAAGCGAGTAATCCTTAGATTGAATATGAAAATCAAGCTTAAAACTAAAAAAGATATTTTGCTATTGAAGTATAAATGAAACTTAAAATGAACAGAAATTAAATAAACAATCAATGCAAACAAACATACAATACATACTAATGTAAATGAATAAACAAATCTTAAACGAGTGAAACTTAAATTGAATATGCAAACCAAGCTTGAAACGAACAAAAATCAGTACAAACAAGAGTTTGGGTATCGCTTCCTTCTCTCACTGTAAAAGTCTAAAACCTACTGCGTCATTGGCGCTTTACTGAAAACCAATTTTATTACAAATGTTTTCTTTTGTGCTTAATATTGAAAATAAACATTAAAATTATTGTAAAATTTTGAACTGATGGGCTTTCAGCAATTAATATAATTTAATATAGCAATTTAATATAAAATTATTAAAGACTTATTGTTCGGAAAGTTTTGTTTTTTAATTAATTTTTGTTCGTTTTTGATTGCAAAAAGTTTCAGGACAAACTTTAAAAAAAAAAAAAATGTTCATCGAAGTATTAAAACTGGTATCAAAGTAACAATATCAAAGTGAAAAAAACAGGTTTGTGTCAACCTCGGAGTTTTTATTATCTGATGTTTGAACTAATTTTAACAAAATGGCTATCTCAAAATTTTTATCGGATGGGTTTGGGGAAAAAAGGGCGTGGGTAAGGGGCTAGTTGCCTTTCGGTCTCTTTTGAACCTTTAAACGGGAACTAGAATTTTCTATTTTCAATCAGATGAGCCCTCTCTGAAGTTTATACGAGCATCCCTTCTGTAAGAACCATATATACCCCCAGAGTATAACTTACAACGCCTGTCCCTGGGCCCTGGGGGGTTGTGTCTACCTCATGGTTTTATTATCAGATGTTTGAACTATTTTTAACAAAATGGTCACCTCAAATTTTCATCGGATGGGTTTATCAATTCGATAAACCCAAAGGCGTGGAGGGCGCAAGGGGCTAGTTGCCCTCCGATCTTTTTTTACTCTGAGAAAATGAACTAGAACTTTTAATTTCCATTCAAATGAGCCCTCTCTGAAGTTTATACGAGCATCCCTTACATAAGAACCATGTACGGCCCCAGGACATAGCTTCCAATGCCTGTCCTCCGGACCCTGGGGGGTTGTGTTGACACCATAGTTTTTGTTATCTGGCCTTTGAACTATTTAAAAAAATGGCTATCTCGAAAGTTGTATCGAATGGGTTTGGGTAAAAAAGGGCGTGGCGGGGGCTAGGGGCCCTCCAATCTCTTTCGACTCTTGAAAATTGAACTAGAACTTTCAATTTCCATTCATCCCTCTCTGAAGTTTATACGAGCATCCCTTCCATAAGAACCATCTATGCCCCCAGGGCATAACTTGCATTGCCTGTCCCCGGGCCCTGGGTGGTTGTGTCGACACCGGAGTTTTTTATTCTGACCTTTGAACTATTTTTAACAAAATGGCTATCTCAAAATTGTTATCGGATGCATTCGGGGGAAAAGGGGCATGGGGGAATAGTTGCTCTCTGATCTCTTTTTGACTCTTGAAAACTGAACTAGAACTTTTAATTTCCAACCAATTGAGCCCGCTCTGAAGTTTATAAAAGCATCTCTTCCACAACAGCTGTATATACCCTCTAAGCATAACTTACAACACTTACCCCGGGCCCTGAAGGATTGTGTCGACCCCAGAATTATCGTTATATAATCTTTGAACCATTTGGAAAAAAAATAGCTCTCTCGAAGTTTTATCGGAGGGGTTTGAGGAAAATAGGACGTGGAGAAGGGGGGGGGGAGCTAATTGCACTCCGATCTCTTCTGACTCTTAAAAAGTGAACGAGAACTTTCAATTTACAATCATATGAGCCCTCTCCGAAGCTTATACGAGAATCCCTTCCATAAGAATTATATATGCCCCCAGAGCATTACTTAAAACGCCTGCCTCCAGGCCCTGGGGGGTTGTGTCGACCCCGCAGTTTTCATTATATGATCTTTGAACTATATTTTAAAAAATGGCTATCTCAAAGTTCTTATCGGATGGGTTTGAGGAAAAAGAGGATGGAGGATGGGGCTAGTTGCCCTCCGATATCTTTGGCTCTTTAAAGGTGAACTAGAACTTTCAATTTCCAATTAAATGAGCCCTCTCCGAAGGGTATACGAGCATACCCTCCATAAGAACCATATATGCCCCAGAGCAATACTTACAACGCCTGCCCGGGCCCTGGGGGGTTGACTCGACACAGGAGTTTTTCTTATCTGACCTTTGAACTATTTTTAACGAAATGGCCATGCGTAAAGGAGTTTTTGTAATATGATCTTTGAACTATTTTTAACAAAATGGCTACCTCAAATTTTTATCAGATGTATTTAGGGAAACAGGGCTTGGGGAGGGGGGGGGGATTGTTGCCCTCCGATCGCTTTTGACTCTTAAAAAGGGCCCTATAACTCTCGATTTTCAATCCCCCTTTGAAGTTTATACGAAGACCTCTTTTGTATTAAGTGCCTCTGGGAAAAATAAATGCAGTTTGGGGGGAGGCTAGCTGCCCTCCGATCACTTTTGACTCTTAAAAAGTGAATTAAAACTTTCAATTTCCAATCAAATGAGGCCTTTCTGGAGTTTAGTCCTCTCTCCGGGGCCCTGGGGGGCTGTGTTGACACCGTCTATCTCAAAATTTTTATCTGATGCATTTGGGGCGTGGAGGGGGGGGGGCTAGTTGCCCTCCGATCTCTTTTGACTTTTAAAAAGTGAACAAGAACTTTCAAATTCCAATCAAATGAACCCTCTCCGAAGTTTATACGAGCACCCCTTCCATAAGAACTATATATGCCCTCGCAGCATTAATTACAACACCTTGCTCCGGGCTCTGAGCTTTTCTTATCTGACCTTAGAACTTTTTTAATGAAATGGCTATTTTAAAAATTTTATCAGATGGGCTTGGGGAAAAAAACAGTGTGTGGGTTGGGGGCTAGTTGTCCTCGGATATCTTTTGACTCTTAAAAAGTGAACTAGAACTTTCAATTTCCAATCAAATGAGCCCTCTATGAAGTTTATACGAGAATCCCTTTTATAAGAACCATATACGCCCCCAGGACAACATTTACAATGCCTTCCCCCGGACCCGGGGGATTGTGTTGAAACCGGAGTTTTTGTTATCTAATTTTTGAACAATTTTACAAAAACTGGCTATCTCAAAATTTGTAGCTGA
Organism: Artemia sinica; assembly: GCA_027921565.1. Lineage (NCBI taxonomy): Eukaryota > Metazoa > Arthropoda > Branchiopoda > Anostraca > Artemiidae > Artemia > Artemia sinica. The sequence goes on along the minus strand of CM051261.1, from coordinate 44,134,346 downwards.
TGGGTTTGCTGAAAAAAGACCGGGGGGGGGGGCTAGTTGGCCTTAAATCTCTTGATTCTCAAAAGGTGAACTAGAACTTCCAATTTCCAATCAAATGAGCCCTCTATGAAGTTTATACGAGCATCTCTCTCATAAGAACAATATATACCTTTAGGGCATAGCTTAGAACGCCTTTCTTCGGGCCCTGGGGGGTTGTATTGACACTGGAGTTTTTCTTATCCGACCTTTGAACTATTTTTTTTAACAAAATGTCTATCTCAAAATTTTCATCAGATGGGTTTGGAAAAGGAAGGCCTTGGGGGGGGGGCTAGTTGCCCTCTGATCTCTTTTGAATATTAAAAAGTGAGCTCGAACTTTCAATTTCCACTCAAATGAGCCCTCTCTGAAGTTTATACGAGCATCCATTTCATAATAACCATACATGCCCCAGGGCATAACTTACAACGCCCGCCCAAGGGTCCTGGGGGTTCTGTCGACACCTGAGTTTTTGTTATCTGACTTTTGAACAATTTTTAACTTAATGGCTATCTCAAGATGCATTTGGGAGAAAAGGGGCGTGGGGTGGGCTAGTTGCCTCCAATCTCATTTGACTCTCAAAACAGAATTGAACCTTCAATTTCCAATCAAATGATCTTTCTCTGAAGTTTTTACGAGCATCCCTTCCATAAGAACCATATACTCCACCAGGGCGTAACTTACAACGCCTGCCCTTGGGCTCTGGGGGGCTGTGTCGACCCCGGAGTTTTCGTTGTATGGTCTTTGAATTATTTAAACAAAAATGGCAATCTCAAAGATCTTATTGGATGTGTTTGAGGAAAAAGGGCGTGGAGGGGGGGGGGGGGGGGTCTAGGTGCCCTCCAATCTCTTTTGCCTCTTAAAAAGTGAACTAGAAATTTCAATATGGGTGCACAAGTCCAGGCACGTACAAAGAATTTTTAGGGGAGCAGGTCAAACAATAAAAAAAAAACTCATCTTCAAATTGAACTAAAAAGAAGAGATTTTTTTATTTTTTCAAGAATATATTAATATAAGTGAACACGAGGGGCACAAAAAGCATTGGGTTTTACATAACATAAACACCAACTTTATCTAGGCTTTGAATGCATAAACGAAATAAGTTGGTGACTTAAGGAAAACAAGTAAAAAAGATCAAATTATGAAAAAACGAATCATTTTTTGTCCCTAATTTTCACTTATATTTACAGATTCTGAAAAAAATTTCAACTTTTAATTTTCCAATTAAAAAAAACACAATTTCTCATCCAAGATCACAACCTAAGTTGACACAGACTCAGGAAGTACTCTTACCGTTGTGCTATACTGATAAATGTGGGAAGTAATTGAACATTCGGAAGTGGTTGAAAAATAGTTCACAAATTAAAAAAAATTGCGTGACAAAGAAATAAATGGAATATGTAACAAACAGATCAGTGAGTTAATAAAAACGAACTGGAAATGATTTAATTAGAAAAAAAAATTAGGGGGTATAGTAAAAAAAACCTATAATTTAATCTATTAATTTAGTCTATTAATCTCTGTTTTTTAATTTGATTTTTTTTTCAAAAGACCCTATATAGTAAAGGCCAACTTTGTGAGGAAAACACTGTTACAACCACTAAAAGAGTAAAGAGATAAAAATAAATAACACGCAATGGAGGGTTTCTCAATTACCTAATTTTTATTCAAAATCGGCTTTGTTTTTAAAAGCAATCTTAAGGGATAACAATGATAAAAATAATGTGAAAAAACTGATTGTTTCTATTTAAACCCTAAGGTCTTTTTTTTTATTAATGTCAAACCATTACTTAACCATTGTCTGTAATATTTATTTGTCTTTTTACCGCCAAGTACGATTTTGCCCAGGAGTAACTACTAAATTATTTGAACTATTCTGCCAATCTCTCATAATACATATTAATATGTCGTATTTATTTAATACGTTTTGAATTACATATTTCTTAAATGACATTAAGTTGTCTTAAGTCCGTAAATATTTGCATGGACGCAGGAAGACGGAATGGGTTTTTGTCATGAAAGAAATTGATCAGACTTGGATACATTAATAGTTTGAACTTGAACAACATATGTGGGTGACAACTGACAAGCACGTACGCAAGATTCTGACTCGGTAATTCAGAATTTCCACATGTACCGTTGATCAGATACAAACAGAGTTGCCACTAAGCAAGGTTTTTTTGGTGCCACATTGGGTGGCAAAATAGTGTTGTCACTTTCGTATAAAAAGTGTCATTATCAAAAATTTTCTGCTCGCGCTGCTTTGCTGCGCTCGCGCTGCTTTACTGCGCTCGCGCTGGTACCAACAAGCTTTTCAAATTGGAAATGTTGACCAATCCGCTTGGGATAATTTCCGCGCGGTTTTTCACATCTTTAAACTTTCTAACATTAAAAGTCGGCTTTAATGCTATCTATTAACTATAAACAATTAATATTGATTTTACTTAGGTAGTGCTGATTCTCCGCTTTGCGTAGCACTTCCATTCTTGTCAACTTTCCAGCCCTCCCCTTAAAACTCGCTAAAGCGTAACTGGTGCTTACGGTATTAAATGGGAATTCGTCCCTCGGAGTACTTTTTCTCTTTTTTTTCTAAGTAGTCTTTGTTCATAGCGCGAAAAAGGAACAAAAAAAGCAAAGAGAAAAAGCTGTCCGAGCTTTTTTTTTCTTTTGAGAAAACGGAAAAATGGGACAGCAATACTCGTCTACATTGAGAGTTTTTCATCCAGTTTTTCCACGCAATGGATTATTACAGGGCGTTTGGGTACTTCAAACTTTTCTTTTCTCTGAAAATACTGAACAGAATGCTGTGAACATAGATCACAGCTATTGGTGACCCTATGATAAATTAAATAAAAAAAAACAAGTTTTTTAAACTGAAAGTAAGGAGTGACATTAAAACTTAAAACGAACAGAAATTATTCCGTATGTGAAAGGGGCTGTCCCCTCCTCAACGCTTCGCTCTTTACGCTAAAGTTTTTTATTGGTTTAAAAAATAAAGTTGTGAGACAGAGTCAAACTTTAGCGTAAAGAGCGAGGCGTTGAGGAGGGGACAGCCCCTTTCATATACGGAATAATCTCTGTTCGTTTTAAGTTTTAATGTCACTCCTTACTTTCAGTTTAAAAACTTGTTTTTTTATTTAATTTCTGATCTTTTTTTAGTTAATGCAGCTTTTATTTTGGCTCACCGTCATTGAATAAGTAAACAAAATTTGCATAAAAATTTTACTTTTCTTTTGCTAAATGGATGTCTCTAAATTTGGTTATGACGTAATTTACAAATTAACTTACGTAACTAACTTCTATATTCGTATATTTTTGTTCTGGCAAAAAATACAAAGTTGCAGATTTTTGCAGATTTGAGCTTGAAACCTATGTAATAGGGTTTTCTGATACGCTGAATCTGGCGGTGTGATTTTCATTGAAATTCTTTCACTTGTAGGGGATGTTTCCCCCCTCTTTAAAAATCGGGTAAATTTTCTCCGGCTCGTAGCCTTTGATGAGTAATACTAAACTTAATAAAATTTATATATTTAGAATCAGCATTATAAACCCATTCTTTTGATACATTTATTGACATCAAAATTCCGTTTTTAAAAGTTTCGATTACTATTGAGCCGTATCGCTTGTTTTTTTATTGTTTTTTTTATTACGTATATGTTATTACGTATATGAGTGGGTTTTCCCCTTAGTCAATACCACGCTGTTTACGTTAAAAGTTAAAAAAAAAAATTTAATTCACAAACCCCTGAATCACAAAGGCCGTTTAATTAGAATAGATAGCTCTTTTGAAAGCACTAAAAAAAAATTGTAGCGTAAATAGCGAGGTATTGACTTGGGGGAGAACCCCCTCATATACGTTATAATTTCTGTTCGTTTTAAGTTCTAATGTTGCTTCTTATTTTCAGTTGAAAAAAACTTGTTTTTTTTAAATTTAATTTCTGATCGTTTTTTAAATAATGCTTGGAAATCCTGCACCCCCTTCATAGAAATGTCCCTTACCCCAAAAAAACATCCTCCACGAAAAGATTCTCCCGAGTAACCCCCTCCTCCAGCCCCACCCTCCAGAAAAAAATCCTTCCTGAAAATGTCTGTATATTTCCCAATAACCAATAAATAATGCTGCCAAGTCCGGCACCCCCTTCATGGCAATTTCGCTTCCCCCATGAAAACTTCCTTCATGGACAGATCCTCCAACATAACCTCCGACCCCCCCCCCCCCCGCTACCAGAAAAAACCCTCCTGAAAACTTCTGTATACTTCCCAATAACCAATACTATATGTTAACATTTGGTAAAGTTCATAACTTTTAACCCTCCCCCAGGGGACTTCGGGGGATTACGTCATCCTAAAAGACATAGTTATCATATTTTCGACCATGCTGAACAAAATGGCTATCTCAACATTTTGATCGGATGACTTTGGGGAAAAAATGAGCGTGGGAGGGGGCCTAGTTGCCCTCCATTTTTTTTGGTCACTTAAAAAGGGCACAAGAACTTTTAATTTCCGTTCCAATGAGCCCTCCCACGATATTCTAGGACCACGGGGTCGATACGATCACCCCTGGGAAAAAAAAAACAAATAAACACGCATCCGTGACCTTTCTTCTGGCAAAAAATGCAAAATTCCACATTTTTGTAGATAGGAGCTTGAAAACTCTACAGTAGGGTTCTTTGATACGCTGAATATGATGGTGTGATTTTCATTAAGGTTCTATAACTTTTAGGGGGTCTTGCCCCCTTTTTTTGAAAATCAGCCAAATTTTCTCAGGCGCGTAACTTTTGATGGGTAGCACTAAACTTGATGAAAGTTATATATTTGAAATCAGCATTGAAATATGATTCTTTTGATGTATCTATTGGTATCAAGAACCCGTTTTCTAGAGTTTCGGTTACCATTGAGCCGGGTCGCTCCTTACTTACAGTTCGTTACCACGAACTGTTTGAAATACAACCAATAGTCGATTAGACACTAACTCTTTCAAATAATTTATTTGGCAAAAACTTTAGAATATCCTTCTGCTGAGGTACATAGAAGACTAAAACATAAGGACATTATAACTTATTACACTCCAAACCTCGTAACCGCGAAATACCTAAAAGGAGGAAGTGCGAACAATCCCTTTTTTAGTGGGGATTAATTAATCAGCAGGTTTCCAAAATGGCTGTTAATTTATGATTAATGTAATGAAGACGAAGCATAAGATTCATGATTAATATGAAGGAGCATAAACGTAGCAATAGAGCGTTTTTGAATCTGAAAACAGAAAGATGGAAAAATGAAAGAAAAAAGGATATCGATGGCTTTTAAATTGACAGTTTTCCTTCTGTTTTTTTTGAAAAAATTCTTTTTGGTAAAAAAGTGCTACTTTGAAAAAAATGCCACTTTTGCCAAAAAGTGTCACAATATTGTCACGTTTCCCGAAAAGTGCCACTTTAAAAAAAAGTGCCAAAAGTGGCACGAAAGTGTCACCGGTGGCAACCCTGGATATAGACCCCGGTGCCGCGCCGATGAGGGAAGACCGGTGGCGGCGGGGACAAAAACAGTGCACCGCGCCGCCGGTAATACATCGGCGGCGCGGCGCCGGTAAGACGTCGGCGGCGCGCCGCCGGCGCGATCAATGTTGGCCGCAAACATTAACGTTTTCATTAGTCTTTCTCAAATCACAGCTTAAATTTACAACAAGTTCGAGCCTTTTCATGAGTTCAAAACTTCACAAGTCGCTGGCTGGAAACTGGTCTTCTTTGTTATTCATCAAGAGAAGTAGAAATCTGGTAGAAACGAAATGGCTACCCTTGCATAATAGTTGAAGTATCTATTACCTATGTATTCTTAACACAGATAATTATCAAAATTAGTAGTTTTTTTTCATCGAGCATTACTGCATATAAAACTTCAAATACCGCACCACAAAATTCGTCAGTTATCTGGGTAAAAACTTTGAATATAAGTTTGAACTTGGAAGCTTAATTTTTTCATAATGCCCTTTGCCAATATCTGCTTTGTCACCTTTAAAACAGTTGAAATGGGCGACTTTGATATTGATAGTTTTTTTTTGCTCTTTTAGATTCCTAAAAATCCTTCCTTGTATTAAAAACGGGTTTTAATAACAATAAAAAATATACATCAAGTATAACTCACGAAAATCTTGTTAATTTTTAAATTATAATAGGGGTTGGACAAAGATGTTGTACGGAGTATTTTTGCTTGGCTTCTTCCTTCTTCAATTTACATGTGTTGATTCATATTTCAAAACATTATCCAACTGTCGAAATATACCATACATAAAACATAAAACAATATTTACAATGCACAAAAGAACATACAATTGCAAGCAGAAATATATGCAAACCGCAAAAACACATCAAACTGTCCTACCAATTTTTTCCACAATCATTTATAATCATTTTGAATAGGATAACTTAAAATTTCACCTTAAAAAATAATCAAGCATCAGTTCCCAATGACGAAATGTGGATGACCCACCTCAGTACTGGAAGGAAAATGGAAGTTAATTTCCAATCAATGTGTTAGTCTCAACCAATTAGCTTGGTCGAACTTAAATGAATTTATATAATGGACGATATCAGAAAATTGAACAGCTTTTCGAAGAGCATGCATAGTAATTCAACGTAATCTTGTATGATTCGAATATGTTTCTCAATTATAATTAAAACTAAAATGAAAACATTATGACGTTAGAAACTTTTAACTAAGACAGTGAACCTTTAGAAATTTTCCTTAGGGGTATTCTCATTGAATTTTCTTTCTTTTAAGATCGTGGCAACGCGTGACGGGTAAGCTGGTATTCTAATAAAGTCCAAATATTAGTATGTGTAAAAAAAAGGTATTTTTCAAGATAGTGTGGAGGGAAAAAAAATCTAGGGGTCAACTGGTTGAAAAAATTCCTTCAGTCAAACTTGGAAGTCTATTCTAACTGCGGGATGTGGCTATAACTGCGGGATGTGGCTATAATAATGATACCGTCTCTGCTTAAAAAAAAAAACGTTTTGGCATCCCTGCTTTCAATAAAAAAAAAATCAAAGTACTATCACTTAAATATAATAACTCCCAATGCCTCCCCCTCTGTATACCATCTTGATAGGATACCGTCTCTATTTTAAATTAAAAAAAAAAACTTTTTGGCATCCCTGCTTTCAATAAAAAAATTCAAGATATTATCATTTAAATATAATACTTCCCTAACCCCCCCCCCCCCCTGGATACCATGCACCTTGATAGGGTACCTTCTCTGCTTTAAATTAAAAAGATAATTAACTGTTTGGCATCCCTGCTTTCAATAAAAAAATATCAAGGTACTATCACTTAAATATAATAACTCCCGATGCCCCCCCCCCCTATGGATACCATCATCTTGATAGGATACCGTCTCTGCTTTAAATAAAAAAAATAATTAACTTATTGGCATCCCTGCTTTCAAAAAAAAAAAATTCGAGGTATTATCATTTAAATATGATAGCTCCCAACCCTCCCCCGCCCCCTCGGGATACCACCTTGATAGGATGCCGTCTCTGCTTTAGAAATTTTCCTTATGGGTATTCTCATTGAATTTCCTTTCTTTTAAGATCGTGGCAACGCGTGACGGGTAAGCTGGTATACTAATGAAAGTCCAAATATTAATATGTGTAAGAAAAAAGGTATTTTTTTAAAATAGTGTAGAGGGACAAAAAATCTAGGGGTCAACTGGTCAAAAAAAATTCCTTCAATCAAACTTGGAAGTCTATTCTAACTGCGGGATGTGGCTATAATTGTCATGAATAAAAATCAACTTATCCACTTTGTGTGGACTGAGGCTGCTTTCAATAAGAAAATTCAAGATATTATTATTTGAATATAATAATTCCCTACCCCCCCCCCTCTGGACACCACCTTGAGAGGATACCGTCTTTGCTTTAAATTAAAAAAAAAAACTTTTTGGTATCCCTGTTTTCAATAAAAAAAAAAATCAAAGTTCTATCACTTAAATATAATAACTCCCTATGCCCCCCCCTCTGGATACCATCTTGATAGGATACCGTCTCTGCTTTAAATTAAAAAAAAACTTTTTGGCATCCCTGCTTTCAATAAAAAAAAATTCAAGATATTATCATTTAAATATAATACTCCCCTACCCCCCCCCTGGATACCATACACCTTGATAGGGTACCTTCTATGCTTTAAATTAAAAAAATAATTAACTTTTTGGCATCCCTGCTTTTAATAAAAAATATCAAGGTACTATCACTTAAATATAATAACTCCCTATGCCCCCCCCCCTATGGATACCATCATCTTGATAGGATGCCGTCTCTGCTTAAAAAAAAAATAACCTTTTTGCATCCCTGCTTTCATTAAAAAAAAATTTCGAGATGTTATCATTTAAATGTAATACCTCCCTACCCCCCTCCCCCTCTGGATACCACCTTGCTAGGATACCGTCTCAGCTTTACATAAAAAATAATAATTTCAGATATACCTCAAACTATTGGAAAACTGAGTCATAGATTCGCCGTGGCATTCAATAAGATCCAAAGAATCTAATTAAAAGGGAGCACACACAAAAGCCAAATTAGGCCAGTAGCCTATGAGAAATCGCAACATACCAAAGACAATGAACAAGTCCCAATGGGGGGCCCTGGGTCTATCAAAATATTTCAATGGTTTCGCAGGGAATTTGATAGCATTTTTTTCCATCTCCGCTTTAAATGAAAAAAATAAATTTCTTTTTCGCATCCCTGCTTTCAATATAAAAATGAGGTATTATCATTTAAGAATGAGAGCCCCCTATCCCCCCATAGGCAATAATTTACAATTTTTTTATGACTCATATTTTTGGGGTAAATTTTGTCTCAATAGAAGGTTGTTTTTTTATTTGGGGGGGGGGGGTAAAATATTTTCAGACAGAAGATTGTATTTTCATTAATCTATCAGGCGTTCAACAATTGAGTATTAAAAATTTAGAAATCCTTATCTAAAAACAGCAAAAGAAAAAAAATTCTGCAAACTTACAATTCACTTGCAGAAACGATCTTCGATCTTCAAAATCAAACTGTAGTGAATGTTGCGTTCTATAATTCTATTCAACTTGAAAATAAAATTCTTGACTACGAATGATGTAAGGAATTGCAAGTGGGAAACTGGATTCGAAATGATTTAAACTCATTTCATAAAGACGATATTTTTTTTTCTCAACATATGAAGAACTGTGTATATTGCAATATTTGCAATGCAATTGCATATTGCATCTGTCTGGTTTTTATGCAAAGTAACAAGAGACGAAAATTAAAGAACCAGAGAGTAGTGAAGAATTATGGTATGCAAAGTAATATTTGGCAGGGAAAGTCACTGGTGATAAATCGCTAGGGGTGGCACCGTGATTGCGTGATTTTCGGGGATTCGGGAAACCAAATTTTTTTTCGGGGTGACGCATAGATTTTCGGGGAAATACTCGAAAATTCGGGGATAGTGCAAGCCCTGCTTGATTTCTAATCAGGAAAATCGAAATACTAAACCACACGAGAAGGAAAAGCTCCGACTTTGCGGTTGACGCAATAAAGAATTGCCACAAAATTAATTTAAAGTCGAGCGAACGCCGCCACCTTTGCCGGCGGCGGCGCGCCTGCGGAGCGCCGGCGGCGTTCGATCAGGCCTCTTGTCGGCGGCGTTCGGTCGATCCGCCGGCGCGGCGCCGGGGTCTACCTGAATACAAAGACCCAAATTTTACTAGATTCCCAGTTTTACCAATCACATTTTGTATCGGCAAGATGAGGAATAAGGCAAGCAATATGCATCGAATGGCTTAAAAAAAGGAAACTCTTTACCGGACTTGCAATTAGCTTCTCGCGCATGTTTCGTATCAAGGTTACATCATGGCCCGGAGTTTAATTTTCTCTCATTCAGAAACCGAGCTAGCCTTAGGATCTAGTATTTTTTCGCGCTTGACGTAGACATTGAAATCAGGTGTCAGGAAAAATTGATTAAGAAAAGGTTGATTGTGTTAGATAATTGTAAGTTGTCTTTCATTCTTTTAAAACTAAGAACATAGTTGAAGTTGGAAAATCGCAAGCAAAAGTTTCTTAAATAGTCGAAAAAAAGGTTTAACACTGTTACGTAAGTAAACTATAAAGATTTCACAGTTCGTACTCACAGATATTTCTAAGAGTTTAAGTTCATTGTTATTTTTCCAAAAGACATATTTGTTTGTTCCTCTCCTTACTAAAAAAAAATCATTAGATGTGTGTCTTTGTAAAACTAAGAAAAGTTTACATTGTTTCTTGGGTTTACTTTTCATCAAGTAGGTTAAAAATGCCAAGTAATGCTAATTTCAGAAAAAAAAACAGCAAACTTTATTCAGTGGCGTCGTTACAGGGTAACAAGGGCAGTCCCCCCCCCACATAATTTTGAGAATAAATGATACTTATGTATTATACCGCCAACACTCGAGTTTACACCGTGTAAAACTCGAGAACAAACTGGTTTCATCTGTCTGTACAATTAGCTTACGCTCAGTGGAAAACAAATGGCGTGTAACAGAATACATTGGAATTATATAATTTGGGCCATATGTTTACATATTAGGTGGGGGGGTAGGTTAGGTTACCCACACTCCAATTGTGCAAATATATAGCCCAAATTTGTTTCTAAAGTGTTGTATGTTCATCAAGTTTTGGTAGGCCTATTTTTCACTAGGATTAACCTAACTTCACTTCTTGAGTGTTGGCGATATAATACACAAGTACCGAAAAAATTATTATCCCATGCCCCTTGACTCTCCGGATGGAGACCCCTCTTGAAAAAAATTAAAAAAAAACGGGGGAAAAAAAAATTAAGAAATAGCCAATCAGCTTAGAACTAGCCTATCGACACGGATTTATATTAGCTCCCAATCTCGGATTCCATACTTGAGTGGCACGTATGGAGAGATCTGGGGAAGGTAAACAGGAAAGGTGTGCGAAAGCACGGGATGGCTGACCCCCAACCCACCATTGCACTTCCTGACTGAAGGGCCGTGAAACGGAGATCAGCACCTCCGGTAGCGACAGGTATTTTAAACTCTAATGCCGTATTTTACCTTACTTTACCATATATGCCATAAATAAAAAGACAACCATTATTATATAATCTTATTCTCCAATAAAACTAACAATTTTAGAGCATCGGATTGTTGCGCTTCAGCCATTGGTGAAGGTCAGCGAATTTTTCAAGTGGAGGGGGTACCCAAGACCTCAAAAACCAAGTTTTTAAGTCAAAATTTTCTAGCTTTCTAAGAGTATAGAGGGATTTAAAATGAGTGTAGAGGGGCATCTAACCGTCCTTTATTTGGAGGGATATATTCAGATTAAACGAGCAACATGGGAGGCTACAGGGTAATAGTTCTTCTCTTATTATGGAAATGACAATTTTTAACAGGAAACATTACTTTGTAAATAGGTTACCAAAGTAATGGTATAAATAGATGCACCGAAGTGTAAAGAGCAGGCTTGATTCCCTCTTTTTATCAGAGCTTTATATGGCGCTTGTGTATTAGCCAGTACACACTCGAGATGTGAATTTATCTTTATCGTAATGAAATATACCAAAATATGTTGAAAATGCAATACTTTAGTAAAAAAATTATGAAATTACAACAAAGAATTATGGAAGGGGTGCCGCCCATAACGCATTATATTAAATACCTAGCTTAACCTTACCCAACCAAAATACCTTCTCTACATATTAAATATTTAGTAAAAATATACCTACAACGAAGATTTCAACCGAGCCTAAGCTAATTGTCTCCGTGTACAGACAGCTATAAACCGGTCATTGTATGATCTTGCAGATCCAAATTCTCAAGTGTGTACTGGTTAATGCACAAGTACCTTTAATTTTTTTTAATCGTAAAGGAGCCTTTCCTCTCGAAGCATTGTTGTAGAAAGTCCAAACTTTGCTGTAAACATGGGCGGCTTTGTGGTGGTAGTCGGACTCGTGTTTTAGTTTAACCCTGAACATTATATTGCATGAACAAATTCAGTTTAACAGAATTTGACTTAATTTATTCACTTTCGAACTAATACAGGTGTCATTCTTTGGTACTCTTCTATTAAACGGACTCTTTTATATAGTGCTAGTTTGGTTAATGCTAATGAAATAAAATAAAATAGGATGAATACATAACTGTTTAGAAACAAATTTGGACTATATATTTGCACATTAGGGGGTGGGGTGGGGGGGGGGGGGGGGTGCAAAGCATACAATATATTAAATACGTAACCTAACCTATGTACCTCCCCCCCTAAACCTCAAAAAATAACAATTTAAATACAGTTCTTGCCTTTGTTTACATCCCAGAAGGCATTGTAAATATGTTTTCATCACGCGTCTCAGTCAATGTTGTGACTGGTATGCATTGCCGTATATAAAAGAGTCCGTTTAATAGAAGAGTACCCATTCTTTTAAGCAATTAAATAAAAAAAACAAGTTTTTTAAACTGAAAGTAAGGAGCGACATTAAAACTTAAAACGAACAGAAATTATTCCGTATATGAAAGGGACTGTCCCCTCCTCAACACCTCGCTCTTTACGCTAAAGTTTTTTTATTGTTTAAAAAAATAGAGTTGTGAGACAGAGTCAAACTTTAGCGTAAAGAGCGAGGTGTTGAGGAGGGGACAGTCCCTTTCATATACGGAATAATTTCTGTTCGTTTTAAGTTTTAATGTCGCTCCTTACTCCTTAACATTGGGTAAAGTTCATAACTTTCAGCCCTCCCCCCGGGAACTTCGGGGGATTAAGTCATCCTAAAAGACATACTTATAATATTTTCGAACATGCTGAACAAAATGGCTATCTCAAAAATTTGATCAGGTGACTTTGGGAAAAAAATGAGCGTGGGAGGGGGCCTAGTTGCCCTCCATTTTTTTTGGTCACTTAAAAAGGGCACTAGAACTTTCAATTTCCATTCCAATAATCCCTCCCACGATATTCTAGGACAACTGGGTCGATACGATCACCCCTGGGAAAAAAAAACAAAAAAAAAACAAACAAACAAATAAACACGCACCCGTGATCTTCCTTCTGGCAAAAAATGCAATATTCCACATTTTTGTAGATGGGAGCTTGAAACCTCTACAGTAGGGTTTTCTGATACGCGGAATATGATGGTGTGATTTTCATTAAGGTTCTATAACTTTTAGGGGGTCTTTCTCCCTTTTTTCGAAAATCAGCCAAATTTTTTCAGGCGCGTAACTTTTGATAGGTAGGATTAAACTTGATGAAAATTATATATTTGAAATCAGCATTAAAATCTGATTCTTTTGATGTATCTATTTGTATCAAAATACCGTGTTCTAGAGTTTCGGTTACCATTGAGCCGGGTCGCTCCTTACTTACAGTTCGTTACCACGAACTGTTTGATTAAATTAAAAAAAACTATTTTTCTTAACTGAACATATGGAGCAACATTAAACTCAAAACGGACAGAAATTAATCTGTATATGAAGAGGTTGCTCCCCACCTCAATAATTTGCTCTTTACGGTAAAATTTTTAGCACTTTTAAAAAAGCTTCCTATCCTAATGAAACAGCTCTTGTGTTTCAGGAGCCGTTTTTAAAAATTGGGGCAGATAGTCAAAATTTGGCGTAGAGAGTAAGGTATTGAGGTGGGGGGGGGGGGGCAACCCCTCCAAATACGGATCAATTCTGTTCGTTCTGAGTTTAATGTTGCTCCTTATGTTCGGTTAAAAAAATAGTTTTTTATTTAGTTTTTGATCATTTTTCAAATAATGCCGGTAAATCTTGCTCACCCTCCATGAAAAACTCCCTCCCCTCACGGAAGACTCCTCTGTGGAAATTTCCTTCCCGTAAAATGCGCCCCCTCCCGTAAAATTCCCTCCAGACAGTTCCATCCTCGCTGAAAATCCCCTTTTTAAATATCTTGCGGACGATTCAGCCTGAAATATTCTCCTTAACATACTTTTCATTTGAAAAAGACTTTAATTTCTAAACGTTTTCCTGATCACTTCAGAAATCCCCCTTCCATGGAAATTTGTTCCCGGAAATCCAAACACGCTGACAATAGCCCCCAGACAATTCTCCCGGAACATCTCCATATGTAAAATTGAGTTGGAAAAGAGAAAGTAAGACAAATAAGAATAATTTCGTATTGGAATTCTTTCAAATGACCCCCAGTGTAAGATTTCACCTGGAAATTTTACCCCTGGAAACTTCCCTCCGCACGGAAAATTCTTCCTATGGAAACACTCCCCAAGCACAAAATACTCCATCTGTATGCTTCCAAATAACAAACACTATGCTTAAACAGTGGACAAATAGCCTCTTCCCAAGGGCTGTGGGGTCATGTTACCCCTAAAGGCATATTTATTGGATATTTCAACTATGCTGATCAAAATGACGATCTCAAGATTTTGATCTGACGACTCGGAGAGAAAGGGGCATGTGAGGGGGGCTAGTTGTTTTCCACTCTTTTTTTGGTCACTAAAAAAGAACATTAGAACTTTTAATTTCCGTTCGAATGCACCCTCTTTCGATCTTTTTTGGCTATTATTTTGATACGATCAACCCTGGGGGAAAAAATTAACACGCATCCTTGATCTTTCTTCTGGCAAAAATTGCAAAATTCCATTTTTGTATATAGGAGCTTGAAACTTCTACTGCAGGCTTCTTTGATACGCTGAATCTGATGGTGTGATTTTCTTTAGGATTCCTTGTTGTTGTTTTTTTTTTTTGGGGGGGGGGATGTTTCTCCCCTTTGTCGAAAATCAGGTAAACTTTCTCAGGCTCGTAATTTTGATGGGTAACACTAAACCTGATGAACGCTATATATTAGGAATCATCATAATAAGCTGAGTCTTTTGATATATCAATTGATGTCAAAATTCCGTTTTTAGAGTTTCGGTTACTATTGAGCCGAGTCGCTCCTTACTTACAGTTCGTTACCACAAACTGTTTGACAATATTCAGTGGTATTTCCTGAACAGATAAAAATATGTAACATCAGTTTTCTGTACCTATCTTGAAAATTTTAAGGGGTTAAGATTTTCATTATTGTGGTACAAATCGGAAAAGCTAGCCCCTTCCTTCAGTCGGAGTCTCACAAGGATTTTTAGTCTGTATGATTTTAGGAGAAAAGGGGCCAGATTGCCTTTGCTCTTCCCACGACCAGAATTTTAGCAAAGAAGTAGGTATGTTGCTCATTGTTTGGACTGGAATTGCACATGTGTTTTAATCGGTATGATTAGAGCCACAAAGTGGACCCTAAGTTCTTACCTAACTACCATGTTTTTACTGAGCTTCCCACAGATATATTGGCCGGTTTTTTTTCTCACTAATTCTCTCGAACTTCTGGGATTGAAGTATTTGAGCTAAAAAGACTGAGAGGATGGATTTTGAGAGCCATGTGCAAATTTAGAGCCCCACTTACCTTCTGCACAAATTTATATGGTCTTACTTTAACCTTGAAAGGCAAGCACTTACAGGCAAGTGAACTTTATCTAAGCAATTTTAGATCTCTGAAATTTATAATCTAGACACTAGTAGGTTTCAAAGTTTCTAGTTTGCAGATTGTACTCTATAATAATGAGTGACTTGTAAGCAAGTATCGTTAAGCTTGTCTAACTTCAGATGCATGCCTTTGATACTTGTGCAACTGTCTATTTCTGGCTTAAAATAAGCATGTTTCGTCCTCAGATATGCTTTTGGGGGTAAGAAACTGTCTCTTTTACGGAGATTAACTTGTAGTCGAAAATCATAGAGGACGTTCATTATTGGGGTGAGGGGTCACTGGCTTGTGGAAATTGGTGGGCATTTATTCGTTTGTAATTATTACCAAAAAGCTTCTGGGGTAATGTGAGGGCTAGGCTAAAAAAAAAAAATTCTCACATCGAAGAAACAAATAGTGGGTGCTATGTTTTAAGGAAAATCAAAGTAGTCTTATTGCGCACATGCTGCATTTTTAAAATAACAACAGAGAGGTTGTTAGCTTTTGTGTTTTTGGTTAAAGGGGCACATCATTAGATGATGATTATGAGACGGGTTTCGAACCCCGTCTGTCACTTAGGTTCCCTCTCTATAGTCTTCTAATATTCACTTGCTAAGCTGGAAATTAAATTATTCTTAAAAATCTTTAATTATATCCTCTTATCACATTCATTTTTTTCAAAGAATTGCACCTCAAAGCGTGTGACTGCCGTATTCAGTTCATCACTGGAGAAACCACCCAAAAGAAGACTCCCTGAAAGATTTTCTTTTTGTTCCTTAAAGAATTATTTTATAGGTCATCTTTGGTGCATATAACGATCCCAAGCAATTAAAATGTGTTCAACTGTCTGGCATATAATTAGCTTCTATACTTGATGCATTTTTGAAAGTGACAACATCGATGGGTGTCGGCAAAGAAATAATAAAGTTGATTTTATGCAAAAACGGTGCTACTCTAATGGAACCTACCATTTTAAAAGCTTGACAACTACAGCGTTTAATCGATTGTGAAGAAACAAAACCAAAGTTTTGGTGTCTCAACTCTTTTTTTTGGCGAAAACGACCAAAGTTTGCTTTAAGTCCCCACTCCCGACATGACACATCTCCTGCTTATATGACTGGTGTACACCTGTGACCTAGAGAACAACTGAAAAGAAAAGAGAGTGTAAGAAAAACAAAATACCTATTATAGTAATTCTAACTTAGTCAGTACTTTTTCAGAAGAAACCATAAATGTTACGAGCAAAATTGAACAAATTCGGTGACATTTTAGCAAAAATTGAATAGTTTGTTTGCTTTTATAAAATTTATTTCTTTGGGGGAACTCTTTTTTAAACATGAACAACCTCTTTAATTTAATTCTCTTTTTTTTAAATTTGCTGTGCTTCTGTAATAGACAATAGTATATGATATGGTTAAACATGCTTTCTTCAATTAAAGCTTAACAGTTTTCAGTCGAGAATATTAAGCCCGTATTTAATTTTAAGCAGGGGCGTCGTTTGGGGGTGGCAAGGGGGGACAGTTGCCCCCCCCCCCAATAATTTGGAGGAAAAAATATTAAGCATCCCATGCCCTTTGACTATCCAGATATGAACCCCTCTTGCCCCCAATATAAATGCTGGAGAATCGCCCCTGATTTTAAGATAAGTTACGTCAACATTTTCTTCTGATTGAAAGTCACCATTGATCTCAACTGCCAAATTGGGTTTTGTGGAATGGACAGTGATTGCCTGAAATATACTCCCATCTTTACACTTACAAATCTATTCGCAAAAATTTTAAATCGGCAACACAAGCCAAATTTTAGCCCTTCAAATGTAATGTAGGCCTAGGCCTAATTTTGTCATTGTGTTTCATTAAGACTGAGGTGTACGATTTCCCCGATTGAATCTGGGCTAAGCCCAGGCTCAATTGGGGAAATGATCACCATCTTATATTTCTTTTTAGTGGTCTCTGGCCCTTATTTTGAATTCAAGCAGTATTGATAAGCGATGCCTGCATTAAAATTGGTGTTTAGTTGTCTCTGTAACTGTGGTTGATCTTTGCAAGAAAAGAGAAGAAAAATGACCACTAAATTTTTAATTTGTTTTGCCAGTGTTAGAGGCTAGGGATGGATTGTGTCTTAGCTTTTCAGGTTGGCTTATAGGCTAGGTAAATTTTTCATTATTCATTTTATTGACTCACAAATAAAGTAAACATACCACTCAATGCCTGTTTTTATGTTATTTCCAGATATAATAATCATTTTTGTTAGAAATGAATTTGGTACTTACACATTAGGCCTAGATGATCACTTCTATATACTGCTGAAGAAGTCAAGTTTGGCTAATGAAATAAAATAAAATAGGATGAATATATAATAGTTTATAAACAAATTTGGGCTATATGCACATTTAGGAGGGGGGGGGGGGGGGTAATGCATAGCATATACCTATTAAATACCTATCCTAACCTAGGTACCCTTCCCCCCTCCTAAACCCCCCCCCCCCCAAAAAAAAAAAAAAAAAAAAAACAGTTTAAATATTGTAATGCAATGAAAACCATGCTTTGCATTGTATTTGTCTATAGTGGTTTCTTGCAGTTAATTCATCTGGCAGGTGTTTTGTGACTGGTTTCCTTGCACAATATATAAAAGTAACCATCTAATGGATGAATAGGCCTACCATGAATTTTACCCCCACCCCTATACATACCAATTCAGGGTATATATTTGCACATTAGGGGGGTAGAGGTAAATTTTTTTTTCTGATGTAATTGAGAGGTAATTTTAAACTTTCCCCCCATCCCCCTAATGTGCATATATATACCCTGAATTGGTATATATAGGGGTGGGGGGTAAAATTCATTTCTGACAAAAATGATCATATTGTATGGAAAGAGCATAAAAAAAGGCATCAAGTGGTATGTTTACTTCATATGTAAGTTAATAACATGAATAACAAAAAATTTACCAGCCTATATCCCACTGTGCACTATTTAGCCTATCATAGACATTTCACTTTAAAGCTCTGATGCTAGGAAACAAGACAGTATTAAGGAGAGTAGGACAAATATTTACTTGTCCCACTCTCCTTAATGAAATACTGTAAATTTCTGGAATGTACTTTAAAACATCCTAAAACACTTAAGTAGCCTACATCATTCCTAAATGTGCTTTGCTTCCTCTTGCCAAAGAAAACATGATAATCTGATTAATAGAAACACCTTACATATTAGAAAGTAAGAATTTCATTGTTTTTGTATTTTCTTTTAGTCTTTGTATGCTCCTTGGGCTATATATAGGGTTGTCAAAGGGGGAAGGGTGTCTTTGCAAATGAATTGATTATTATAATTAGTAAGAGCATAAACAAGAAATCAAGCAGTATCTACTTTGTCTCTATGTCAGCTATGGAATCTTGAATATATATACCTTTGAACTACATATTTGTCAATTGGGAGGGGGGAGGTGGGGGTTGAAATTTAAGCAAAGTGTATTTAGGAATGATATAAGCAAAAATTTTTAATGTTTTAAAGGAGTTTCTGGAGTTTTATAGTGTTTCTTTATGGTGAGTAGAACCACTCAATATTTACCAGCAGATGAATATAGCTTATTATTTGATATGTTTGAAAAAAAAAACTGATTCCAAATATACTAATTGGTACCCCTTGTCCATTAATATTTTCTGGATATAATATTTGATTAATCAATTCTGTCAACAATAAAGACAGAGAAGAGAGCATACAATTTTTTATGTTGTCAAAAGACACAGGGTAAAATCCCTAGAACTTGGGTTTCTAGATATGTAGAAACAATTCTATATATGGTACATTAAGATGTATCTCTCTTTGTCTAAAGTTCTTCAATTCTCTGCATTGTCTTCAGTTTACATGAAATAAACAGGGCTATGTTTAGGGCAAAATTTATTTCCTAGTCTAGTATCAGCATGTCAAATTTATCAGGGTGATCTTAGGTTCCTTAGGAACTATCCATCTAGAACAGGATAGGGATGATGTCCTATATAATTTTCGCAAGTGTGGTATTATTTGTAATCCTGAAACTTAACAAATTCAATGACTTTTTAATTTAGCAGTAAAGTAATGTACTAGCTACCAGCATGTAAATACATGGTTTTGACTTTGACTAAAGATAGTTTGCCTTACAATCTCCAAAACATCAAGAAGTATGTAAGCTTGCACATACTAGTGATATCCAAAATTTACAATTTCTGTATAAAATATACTACCATCTAGTTTTTATCAAAATATAATCATGCAAAGTTTATGTGGTCAGTGTACCACCTGCCAGCCACTCCCTCTCCCCCCAAAAAAACTGCTGAAAACTGCAATGTACTAAGGGAAGTTAGCATTATCTTGATTATTAGCCTGCTGATCATACATTGCTTGTGAAAAGATAGCATACGGGTAAAAGATATATCATCTTACTTGATAAATAGTTTAAACTAGTCTGGAATAGAGAAAAACTTACAATGTGAAAATTCTATAAAGGCTTTTCAAGACAAATAAATTTTGGCACATGCATATTCCTGAACATTGAAATCTATGAATTGGTGATTTCTCTGGACTAAACAAAAAGTAAAATAATCAGTTTTTCATTCCCTGAATTTGAAATAAAACTTCTCACAAACAAAAGAAATTATATAGAAAGTATGAAATTACTTTTTGTATTTTAGCTCTTTCACATTCTGCAATGTATTTGCATATTCAAATGGCTCTTTTTTTGCTCTTGCTATCCTTTGTCTGAAACTATTTTCTACCTTTGTCTAAAATATAAAATGTTATTTACCACCATAAAAACAAATTTAGCTTTGGTACAAAGTGGCCACTATTTTGTACAGAATAGTGTCACATATGCTAGGCAGTTATTTACTGTCTGTTCACAAAACTTTTGCTACCAAGACTTCCATTTCATTAGTGTATCATATACATCCTAGCCATTCACTTGGAAAAATCAAGAATTTAGAGGCATTTTACTAATAGGAAAGACAGAGATTAAAGTAAATAAAACTGTCAGGAATAAATCCAGAGGGAAACTAAGGGTTAGGAAGAGTTTTTCATCTACCCTCCTCTATCTCCTTAGTTCATTGCACTTTTCCTTCCATGGCATCAGTCACAGTTTCCTAAGGTTTAATTTGATTAATTGATCACCATTGTTTCCACTATTCTTGTCAAATTTATGGTGGTTATTCCCTCTTTGACTGTTGCAATACTTTTTCTATATTATCTGATAATTTTGATCTAGGAGAACATAACCTTCAGAATTAGATCTATGATGTCCCCCAAAAATACTTAAACTGGTGTAATAAGAACATTGTCTTATAAAATGAATTTTGTATTAATCTAATTTTCTTCAAAATGCTCACTATTTCTGGTATTATGCATCTTCTTGTTTCTATGTCCATTATTTTTAACATATCTGGATGTTTTTGGAAATCAGGCTCTTGGTGCATCATCATTCCACACTTGATTATTTCCACATTTTCCCATTGCCTCCTATGTGTGATCTTTTTGATTTTTGGGAAAAAAGATATTTAAGCAGCTGTGTTGCATCAATAGGGTGGGCAGTTTAGCCCAGTGATTAAAGAAAAGATAAATCAATCACAGCTGAATGTACAGGTGTATTGGCATGATGCAATAGCCATATTTCTTCACCACAACACAAATTTAGTTTACACCTAATTCACACAGTCTTTCAAGCATTTGAGAAGCTTGTCTTGGATGACATAGTTCACTGCTTGTCTTTCAGGATTTTCATCACATATCATTTTGTCAAATAATCTATGTAATTGTAAATTTATTTTAGAGAAACTGAACCCTCAGTAGATGAGATTTTCAACCCAATTTCAAACCTTTGTGTGGAAAAGTAGAAATCCTAAAATTTGTAGACTTGTAATAGCATGAGCTAGTACAGTTTTTTTTTAAAATAATGTTTTCTTGTTATTAATTGCAAGTACATTCTGTCCTATTCATTTTTGTTTTGGAGTTTTTTTGTCTTTTTGAAAGATTATACTCCTCCCCCCTAAATAAAAGAAGACATGTAAGCATCACACTCCAAAATTACTTTCTTATATTCCCTATCTGATAACCTGTATGTGTATTTCTGTCCAAAATTTTTGAATAAAAAGCATAAAATATATTACTGTATCATGGTCAGAATTTCAGGATTTATCTTGAGAGTGAGGCAAGTCATCCAAAATAATTCCCCCTGAAAGGACTTCATGTGTGAAAATCACAGAAAAAGTGGGATAAGTTTAAAAGAATACTACAACTTTAGGGGAAGTGGTAAATTTGAATTGCTCCCCCTGAACATTTTGCTGAGTTTGATAATAAAAAGGTCAGAAATTACTTAAGTAAAAGTAAGCCATATCTGTAATCCAAACTATAAATGTTTGCATTCGAATCTAATCAAGATATTAGCAAAAAATGTAATATAGCAAACTTAAATACCCATGGCTGGAAAAAGGACGATTGGAGCAATTGGGCCCTGTGTTTGAAAGGGCCCTGAGCCGCCATGAAAATGATCAATTGATTTTCGAAATTGTGAAATGTTCTTAAACAATTCCAGTTAGTGTTGCTTCTGGAGAGAGATTATTTTCCAGGCTAAAACCAATAAAAGAAAAACTATGTGATATCAACAATAAATCAGGATAGACTAAATAGTTTAGCAATTATGTTGACTGAAAGTGGAGACACAAGGAAAATAGATTTAAAACCGTTTTAGAAGCATTTGCAGAAAAAAGTTTAGAAATATGTAAATTCATGTGCCCATATTTGGTGATGTAAATTTCAAAAGGCATTTTTCAGCAGTTTCATAATATCTAGGGGACACAAATGTAAATTAACATTAGCACAAAATGAGTACAAAAAAGAACAGAAGTGGACAAAACCGTAAACTCAAAATGAACAAACTAGACCATCAAATGAAACAACATCAAAAGAACAAACTTCGAAATGTAAATGTACACAGGCATTCATTTTCATGATAATGAAAAACCTAGACCATCAAAAGTGACAAGATCAATCCAAGCAATTAAGGCAAAAGGCACTAAAATATGTCTGAAACAATGGTAAACGAAAACAAAGATCAAAGAGATATGTAGTTAAAGTATTAGCAAAACTAATAATTAGAACAAGTTAAAAACGAGAGATATTATTTTCCAGGCTAAAACCAATAAAAAAAAACTATGTGATATCAACAATAAATCAGGATAGACTAATAGTTTAGCAATTATGTTGACTGAAAGTGGAGACACAAGGAAAATAGATTTTAAAACCGTTTTAGAAGCATTTGCAGAAAAAAGTTTAGAAATATGTAAATTCATGTGCCCATATTTGGTGATGTAAATTTCAAAAGGCATTTTCAGCAGTTTCATAATATCTAGGGGACACAAATGTAAATTAACATTAGCACAAAATGAGTACAAAAAAGAACAGAAGTGGACAAAACCGTAAACTCAAAATGAACAAACTAGACCATCAAATGAAACAACATCAAAAGAACAAACTTCGAAATGTAAATGTACAACAGGCATTCATTTTCATGATAATGAAAAACCTAGACCATCAAAAGTGACAAGATCAATCCAAGCAATTAAGGCAAAAGGCACTAAAATATGTCTGAAACAATGGTAAACGAAAACAAAGATCAAAGAGATATGTAGTTAAAGTATTAGCAAAACTAATAATTAGAACAAGTTAAAAACGAATTGAAGAATATAGAAATATGAAGTTAAAAGATAAGTGGCAGCAAGAATCAAAACGACTCAAAAACAAAGTGAAGAACAAAAAAAATATGCAGTTACAAGACATGCAACAATAAGGATCAGAACAAATCAAAATGAAAATGAAAAACAGAGCAATGTGTGGTCACAACGTTAGAAAATATACGACCACGAGAACAAAGAAATATGTAGTTAGAAGATAATCAGCAGGAAGAATTACAAGCAACAGCAGGAATCAGAACTTGCCAAAGATGAAAGTGAAGAACAAAGAAATGTAGGTTTAGCAGACATGCTAAAGCAAGTATCAAGAGTGTCAATAATGACAGTGAAGAACAAATAACTGTGCAGCCAAAGGACAGTGAGAATCACAATGAGTCAAAAATGAAAGTACAAAAGAAAAAACGGTACTTGTGTACATAATAGTACACATTCGAGAATAAAACGGTATTATCTGTATGTATTAAGAGACAATTAGCTTATGCTCAATGGAAACAAGTGACAAATGGCAGAATGCGTTGGACTTATATAATATGGGCTTTATATTTGCCAATTAGGGAGGGGGGTGAGGGTAAAGTATTTGGACAGTGTGAAGTTAGAAAACAATTCTTACTTCATAATATACAGAATAACTGTAGCTAACACATTTTGCATGCAGACCTGCTATAATTTACCCCCCCCCCCCCTTAATGTGCAAATATATAGCCCAAATTTGTTTCTAAAGTATTATGTTCTCATTATATTTTGGTATATTTCATTAGGATTGACCTAACTTTACTTCTCGAGTGTGCACCATTATTTACACAAGTACCAAAAAAATATTATGTTTGAAGAACACCACCATCACAATCTTTGATGCCAGCAAATTTTGGCATAGAACCCAGTGAAAACCTACAAAGATGCCATAAACTATGCAAGTGTTATTTACAAGTCGTTGGGACCTTTCAACTCTGTTTGTTTTCACTGTGGAGTCCTCCATTATGCCACAGGAAAAGTAGCCAACAAAGATGATTTACTTGAGGAATGCTGCATTTTTGGTCGAATTGGATTCCTGCATCAACAGGTTCCAAATGATTTTGTTTGGCTTGTTATAGGACATCACTTGCTCTCTAAAGAGTTCGACAAACAAATATGAAACTGGAACTCATGTTTTGCTTTAGCTTCATTCAACATAAGCAATGATCAAACCAAAAATAGTTGTAATGTTTTCATAATAGTTGTAATGGACAAATTTATCACAAAATCAATTTAGCAGCACACCCATCATAGACCCCTGAAGGTGATTTTGAACTATATTCATGTGGCCAAATGTACCTTTTAGAACCCAATGGAGATATTAAAGAACACATTTCACATCTTTTAGATTACTAGATCAGTCGTAACCCAACAGATCTGTAGGAAGAAGTATTGTGAGACACAAACAGCTGTGCTAAAAGTTACATGTAAATGCGATATATATATATGTATATATATATATATATATATATATATATATATATATATATATATATATATATATATATATATATATATATATGTATATATATATATATGTATGTGTTTATTTATCTGTTTATATGCTGGTTTTGAATTTTGATTAAATTTTAATATATAGAGGGGTCCCACAAGAAAATTCCAATCAGCCCCACATCTAGTCGATCTGGCCCTATAAGTACCCCTATTCTTAAGTAAGTGCTCTTTGGTTCAGTTTAGTTGAAAGGTGCAATAACTGCTGGAGATGAC
Organism: Artemia sinica; assembly: GCA_027921565.1. Taxonomy (NCBI): domain Eukaryota; kingdom Metazoa; phylum Arthropoda; class Branchiopoda; order Anostraca; family Artemiidae; genus Artemia; species Artemia sinica. The sequence goes on along the minus strand of CM051261.1, from coordinate 44,109,404 downwards.
GAGACCCCCTCTCCACAGTCCCCGGGGAAAGGGCTGTAGGCTATGTATTTTGCCCATTGTTACATATAATATTTATTTATTTGGAAACATACGGATTTCTTGGGGGGGGGGATATTTCCAACAAATAGAGTTTTCTGCAGGGAGGGAATTTTACATGGGGGGAAAGGGCAGTAAGTTATGCAATTTACCCATTGTATACATATAATATTTGTTATTGAGAAACTTACGGAAACTTTTTTTGGGGGGGGGGGGGGGAATTTCCACAGTGGGATTTTCTGGAGGAAATTTAGAATTTCCAACATGATTTGAAGAATTATTGTGAATCGAATTTTGTATTTTTTCTTTTCAAATGCAAGCTATGAAAATTTAATAGGGGAGGGATATTCCGCGCGAGGAATTTTTCAGGGGGAAAGGATTTTCCTGGGGAAATTTTCCACAGAGAGGCGGATTTCCCAGCATGACTAAAAAAAGGTTAAGAAATTAAATAATGAAAAAAAGTCTTTTCAACTCAAAGTAAAAAGCAACATTGAGTATAGAATAGAATAAGGCTTTATTCTTAAAACTTTTCACAAGCGATAAATTGCCGAATATAAGTTCGTGTCATACAAAAAAAATGAAGTAAACAACAACCATCACAAGCACTTCAAAGAAATTAGGATCAGGGACACCAAAACATTAAGAAATATAAACAGACAAAATACAGACAAATAGAAATTAAACAATTAAGAAAGATATTAAAGTAGCATAAAATAATGCCATATCAAACAGGTCATACATTAAAGGTAAAACTTTAGTCATAAAACGGCATATAATAAAATAAATCATAAAAAAAAGTAAAAAAAAAGAATTCATTAAGAGGTATTGGAGGTGTTAAGGATTTGAGTGAAGGTTGGCATAAAGCTATCTAAATATCTTTTTGTTTTAGTCTTCACAGGTTTTAGAATGAGGATGGGATTTTTGCCTCTCTTGGGAGAGGCTTCTGTTCAGGCGGAAAAGTTCTTCAGTTCGGATTTTGGCTCTCGCATTACCACCAAAATGGAGGCACAGGTCATGTCGTTTATTTTCCAGGGTTTTGGTTTTAAACTTTTGTAAGAAGTAGGAGTAAGGCAACTTCCCTTCCCATGCGATTATTTTTAAAGCCCTTTTCTGGACAAATTCCAACCTTTTGGTTTGGTTTTTATTTAGTAAGACGTGTCTTGGAGGGCAAGCATATTCGAGAGTTGGGTGAATAAAAGATATATAAAATTTCAAAATATGAGAAGCAGGGCATTGATATTTTGCCGATTGCTTAAGGAAAGCTAGGGAAATATTGGCTTGCTTGATTATATTTGAAATATGGGCTTCCCATTTAAGATCGGAAGTTATAGTTACTCTCCTAGAAGTTTTATTTTTTGTGTCCTAAGTTCACTTAGAATAATAGACGTAAATGAGGGGGCTGTGCTTAGAAAATTTATTGTTAGAATTGTAGATTTCAATGGGTTTACTTGCATTTTATTTTTGAGGGCATCTGTTGCTACATCTTCAAGGATTTCTAGTGGACTATTTTTTATATTTTTCCTGGCGACCTCTAGTAGAGTCATATCATCCACAAATTTCCATCGTAAGGGGATATCTTCTGCCAAATTGTTTACCATTTACGCTGAATAAGATGGGTCCAGTTATACTACCTTGGGGTATTCCGTTATAGACTGGTAGAGGCTCAGAATAAGTATTCATGTATTTGACCACTTGAGATTGTTGGCTTAAAAATGATGAGATAATTTTTACCAGAGAGGGGTCGATTTGGAATTCATGGGAAAGTTTATCAGCTAAAACATTATGGACAACATAATCGAAAGCCTTTTCTAGGTCAACTGAGATGAGATTAGCCCAGGTATTTGGTGTCCCTAGGTAATTGAAGCTTGAAACGAATAGAAATTATTCCATATATGAGGAGGGGTGCCCCTCCTTAATTTCTCGCTCTTTACGCTAAAGTTTGACTTTTTGGCCCAATTCTTTAAGAACAACTCCTGAAACAAAAGGGCTGTTTAATTGGAATAAGAAGCTTTTTAAAAGCACTTAAAAAAATAACGCAACGAGTGAGGGACTGAGGAGGGGACAGTCCCCTTATATACAGAATAATTAATCTTCATTTTAAGTTTAAATGTTGTTCCTTACTTTCAGTGGACAAAACTTGTTTTTTGTTTAATCACTAAGGAGCGGACTCCTTGCACGTCTGCAAACGTCAATGAATTTCTTAAAACTTGAATGATTTATCTGAATTTAAATTCATTTTTCAGAGTCAATCTGTCAAGGATGTGTCCACTGTGGCCCTTTCACATCGTAATCCTGTATGTCCTTGCCTTGTTACCAATCTTTGTGGCAACTATTAATGGTATTAGTCTTGGTACAAAGCTCAAATCATTCAATGTTGATTTTAACTTTACATCTGAATCTCGTTTAACTGAGCATGAAACTACAATTGTATGCTTTGAAGTGGATGATATAGACATGAATATACCAGCACATGAGTTTGAATATGATGCTATTAGCTTGGATGACCGAATTGTAGAAGTGAGTTCAAACCCTCCAGTTGTTATCAGTGATGAAAAAGGAGGATATTTTAATCTTACTGGTAAGCTTTAATATACATAAGGCCACATTATTAGTTCCAAAAAAAGCTTAAATTTTGACAGCATTTTTTAATTATTTGGATGTTGTTTCCTCAAAGCAATACAATTTTGTTTAGGATATGCAAGGGCAATATTTACTGTTAAAGTAATTGAATATTCATGTTTTTCATGGAGAGATAAAGTAATAGCATAGCCTACTCAAACAATTCTAAGAACTTTCTTTCTCTTTGAAACTCAGCCTAGTAATTTCTAGGAGAAGAATGCCATGATGATCCTAGTTTTTATATTTGTACACATAATGGAAGAAGTCTTTCTCCCTGAGAACTCTCAAGGATCAATCTTGTAAAATAAGTTTTTTTTTTCCGAATTTCAATACTTTGGACTATAAATTACTGTTTTGCTAAATAGCAAAAGTTCCTGCTTCTGAAATAAAGAGAAGTTTCAATAAGTACGTATTTCTTTTTTATGTGGTGAAAAGTGTCATTTTTCAAAGTTGTCTTCCCCCCTTTTAAAGTGTACTGTGTCCTACCTAAAAAGAAATTCTGACGAAGTCTATGTTCCTCTTCTTCCCCTAAAGTTTGGCTGTAAACAAGACCTCATCAGAATATTACTCTGAATTTCTTGCTTAATTATCAAGATGTTTTTGAAAATAATCGTTGACCATCCTTTGAAAAAATATGGGTTTTATCTGGAATTCTAAGCATTGCTTTATAACCTGATTAAAAGAAGGATGACTGATTCAACAAACACTTTATCCTTTACCCTTTACCCTTTCACTTTACCCTTTCAAGATAATCATGGTGTTCTCTGTTGCTTTGCAAATTAATTATTATTTACGCCACTATAATTTTGCCTTATGAAATTTTGTTCTTTCCCCACCTGGGTCGAAAGAACTAATTAAGATATTTTCTTTAGAACATGCAGGTGTAATAACAGTCTTGTAGAAATAGTTTCGACTGAAAATAAGATATATTCAGCCGTCCAAAACTTAAATAACAAATAATCTACTTTCAAGAGAGAGTTTTGAAGCTTAAAAAAATCGACAGAAAGCTAGCAGAAACAATCACTTTGATACAGAATAGCTAATTCGTATAGAGGTAGTCTTATTAATGACAGGAAACTTTTTGAAGGTTCATTTCAAGAAAAGACAAAGGATAGCATTCACCAAAATTAGGTGGAATCCAAGCATCAGAGTGCTCCTTGATTTAATTGTAATTCCATTTATTTTTATTTCGCACATTATAATTCTCTGACTCTATCCTGTCTATTAGAGGAGCTTTGCCATTTGTATTAATTGGTATGTTATTGTGAGTGTAATTGCTCTCAACTATTATGGTACTAGAAATGAAGATATAAAAAATAAGAGGCAACTAACTTGAATGTTTTGCAGTAATTTTACCTAGAATTGCACAAGGCATCTAATACCTTTTGAGACTGCCACAAACGAATATATTTCCCCCCTATTTTTGTGTAAGTTTGCAAAAAAACGGAAATGACCGAGCCATTTATTGATCTACTTTCAACAACACAATGGATGAAAACTTTCTGGTTAATAAAGGTTTTCCATTTTTATGTTCCCAAAAATCAGCAGATGTCCCCAAGTTAACCTCAATACTTTATAAGACCTCGAGATTGCTTGATACTCTTTTTAAAGGAAAGTTTATTGGCTATACGGAAGTACAAATTCTTAGAAGAAGAAACGGAAGTCAAGTTGAAAGGTCCAAGTTGTTACGCGTTGGTGTCAAACGGGCCACACGTCCAATTGACAAAGCTTTTACTGGAATTATAGTTTTGTTGGTTTCCATTGCTTTTATCAATATGGGTTGCTCTTTGGACCTGAAGGTTGTAAAAGAAACTCTACGTCGACCAGTTGGACCAGTGATTGGGTTCGTTAGTCAGTTTGCTTTCATGCCCCTGGTAAGTTTCTAATCCTAAACCTTTGATTTATTAACTCTAAAAAAAGAATAATTTGTCATCTCTAACTGTAAATAATTTTTAGAACGGGTAAAAATAAAAACATAGAAAACGGTTAAAAATGTTTACTAAGACAATGGAAATAAAATACAACACTTATTTATGCAAAAATAATGATAAAAGCCCGAATATTTAAGCTTCGTATCCAAAAACAAAAAGAAAACTCACATTCAAGCAAAATCGAATATGGTAGGCCTATTTTACATAAAAAGCACAAAGTACACGGCAGGTTGTCTGCTTTATATTATTAATTAAAAAAAACTTTCCGAAAAATAATTTTTTCAAAGAAAAGTAAAGGCCATTTTAAACTAAAGCTCAGGAGCAGAGGCAACGCTACAGCGTTGCCTCTGATTGTGCCTACATGTCGGAATTATCTTCTCATGTTGAATTATTAAACAAAATCCGATATAGTAACTATAAATTGACAGAAACCTGCCTTGTGCCTTGTATTTTGTTATGTGAAATACCATGTTAGATTTTGTTTAAATAATTCCATATCAGAGTTTTATTCACCAATAAATACAAATTGGAAATACAATACTTTCGCCTATTCCCCCTCGAAAGGCTCAATGGCCAGGGATATTTCATCATAAGGTAACTCATACATGCACGTACAACAGTATATAGCAGATATCCTACCTTATGTTTTGTTCCGTGAGATGTCATATTGAACTCTGATATTTCATAAGTTCTATGCTATTTTCAAATACTATATTGGAAACTGAGCTTTTCGAAATTTTCAGGGAATTACAGAGTAGTGTAATAAAATTTAGCGATAGCATGGTCGCTGAAAGACTTATTAATTAGTCGGTTTTGTGTTTACAGTAAAGTGCTTGTTTTTAAAGTTCTACGAATATTGGAGGATATCACAAGTCAGGTTATTTGGTCTAGTTTTGTAGATATAGCTTAAGTAATCGGCGGAACAATAATTTTAGTTCATTTTGTGTGTCAACTTCGCTCTTAACTTCCGGAAGAAAGACTTTGCTTGTTAAATTATTCAATAAAAAGTGAACAGAAACTAAATATAAGAAATCCAAGGCATAAATTTCTAGGGGTGGCAACCTCGCTAGTGTATGTGGCAATTATGCTTGTTTTAAGTTTGCCGTCATTATTCATATCATTTCTGTTAGTTTTTGGTTTCATTCCTTCATTCATAGTAATGTCTGTTCATTTTAAGTTTGATGTCTTAGAGAAGCTAATTTCTGCTCGTTTTATGTTTTAAATTCGGTCTTTACGTTGTATGGAAAAACGCTGTTTTTCAAAAACTTAGTCACGTGAAGACCCGCGTTTTGTTGTTTCTTGAAGTACCAAAGACTATTAACAGCTATGGCTACCGCTTGTATAAAACAGAAGTCTGTCATTTTTGTAATTTTACTGGAGAAGAAACAAAGTTTCCAAAGATGCAAAAATATTTCTAAGCTACCTTTGCTTCTATAACGATATGAGTTGCAAAGACTCTGATTGCACCGATCGATTTACCTGATCCAGCTTAGCCGTTACGTGTACGTATAATTCATTTTTGACCTAGATGCTATACGCATGGATGCAAGCTTTGTGACTGGAGGAGGGGGTTTACAGCCTAGAGCCATTTCTGAAATGATTTTGGAGGGATGTATTAGATCCCCCCCCATGCAAATTAAAGTTGAAAGGGCTCTATAAAACTTATAAACGTTACTTTTATAATAGTTAAGCCCTATAAGATCTGATACGATTCCTGAGCCCTAGCCCCTCTAAAAAAAAAAAAAAAATGGAAACTTTGTGTCATGCTATTGATATCGGCAATACCTAATTTTGTATTACGGAAGTGAAGCTAAAAGCAACCTATCTAAAAGAAAAAAGAAAAATAACGTAGACTGCTGACGTAATCCAGTATAACTTGATCTAAAAACTTCGCTGGTTAAAATGTCAAGGTGAATATATCAATGATTATTGAATTCTTCCTGATGATTTAAGCGGTGTATTTTTGTGTCTGCTTGGATAAATCTTTCCGGGTTGCAGCTATAATTGCAACCTAGTAAAGAATGAACCACGGCCCATAGTAACCAAAAGTTAAAAAATGCCCCTAGAAAGGAAAAATGGCTAGTGCGAAAAAACCGCTATTTGAAGCTGATTCTGGAATAGTAAGTATGATTTGGGTTAATCTTAATAGTAAATGAAGATTTAACTAATGTGTCAAAAGTAAGGTTGCAAGTCGACGATTTGGTTTTGGCCTTATTATAATTGGTATGGTGAAATAATAATATGCATATGGCTCTTAAATCATACTTATTTATGGTTCCATATGGTCCATATGGTCATTATATAGTCTAGTTCCATATCTTCTAATTAATAGAAGTTTTATTTAGACTTTAAATCCGGATTGCAGCGGTAGCTAGCAACCTAGTAAGAGACGATCACGTCCAATGTTAAGAATTATAAAAACCCATATCCGGGTTGCAGCGGTAGCTAGCAACCTAGTAAGAGACGATCACGTTCAATATTAAGAAATATAAAAACCCATAGTTTCCTAACAAAGGAGTCAGATCAAAACAAAAAGTACACCATTAGAACCGCCTTGTCCGAAACCCCTGTATAGGAAACTTTCTGCCCCTTGGCTTGAACAGCAGGGAAATATATTGGCTTGAAAATCAAGAAAATTGACTTTAACCACGTTATTCTCCCCAAACGGGATATTTTTTTCTCTTTTCTTTTTTTTTCTTGGCTTGAACAGCAAGGGAAATATATTGGCTTGAAAATCAAGAAAAGTGGCAGCTACTACAACATTCTGCCTAAAGGGGATATTTTTTTTTCTTGTTTTCTTTTGTATCCAGAGATAGCTTGGCACTGGAACATCGTAGAGGGTTGTTCAATAGCTCATTTTAAAGGAAATTAATTGGGTTAAAAACCTTTTGTAACTAAAATAAATTATTTCTAAAAGAGAATAAATTGTAACTAAAATAAATTATTTCTAAAAGAGAATAAATTTTTCCACCAAAAACTGCATTTTTGATGTCTTTTCACACTGCAGTCTTTCAAACATAATCGTATACCAGCGGTAAGATTTGAACCCACGCCTCCGAAGAGACTGGTGGCTAACACCAGTGCCTTGGACCACTCGGCCAGGCTGCCTCTCTTAAATAAATATATATGTGAATTCGGGTTGCAGCAGTAGCTAGCAACCTAGTAAGAGACGATCAGTCCAGTGCTCAGAAATATAAAACCCAAAACTCCTAAAAATAGAGTCAGATCAAAACAAAAGTACATCATTAGAATTACCTTGTCTGATACCCTACTAAATAAATAATGAATGTCATCATAGTTTTATATTAGAGCTATGACGTGAATAGAAAAACACGAAATTATATTGTTGTTTCTGAAGACGTCATGAAATAATACCATTGCGCCATGACGTCATGAAATAAAATCATTACGCCGTGACGTCATAATTAGTATATAAGAAAAGTCAAAACTGTAAATTCTCTCATTCTTGATTAGATAATGGTTAGATCAAAGCAAGCTATACGCAAGTTGAAAAAACAGTACTACACAAACAACAGAGATAGTAACTTGAAAAGAAAAAAGCAAAGGTATTCAACCGACCAGGCGTATCGATAATGCTCTCTCAATTATTACAGGCGTAAGTAATAATTGAGAGAGCATTATCCGGGTTGCAGCGGTAGCTAGCAACCTAGTAAGAGACGATCACGTCCAATCTTAAGAAATATAAAAACCCATAGTTCCTAACAAAGGAGTCAGATCAAAACAAAAAGTACACCATTAGAACCGCCTTGTCCGAAACCCCTGTATAGGAAACTTTCTGTCCCTTGGCTTGAACAGCAAGGGAAATATATTGGCTTGAAAATCAAGAAAAGTGGCAGCTACTACAACATTCTGCCTAAACGGGATATTTTTTTTTCTTTTTTTCTTTTGTATCCAGAGACAGCTTGGCACTGGAACATCGTAGAGGGTTGTTCAATAGCTCATTTTAAAGGAAATTAATTGGGTTAAAAATCTATAGTAACTAAAATAAATTATTTCTAAAAGAGAATAAATTTTTCCACCAAAAACTGCATTTTTGATGTCTTTTCACACTGCAGTCTTTCAAACATAATACCAGCGGTAAGATTTGAACCCACGCCTCCGAAGAGACTGGTGGCTAACACCAGTTCCTTTGACCACTCGGCCAGGCTGCCTCTCATAAATAAATATATATGTTTAATATATATATATATATATTATATATGTTTAATATATATAATAATATATATATTATTTGGCTATTAATTATATATATATCTCACTCTTTATTATGACCAAGAACTGTTTGCTTTAATAATTCAGTTTACTATGGATTACAATTCGTTCCTTATTGTAACTACGCTATAATTAAGTGGCCTATAAAATTTAGTATAGGCAAGAGGTCGTTACTTATTAAAATTTTAATTATAATGGTATACGATTATGTTTGAAAGACTGCAGTGTGAAAAGACATCAAAAATGCAGTTTTTGGTGGAAAAATTTATTCTCTTTTAGAAATAATTTATTTTAGTTACTATAGATTATTAACCCAATTCATTTCCTTTAAAATGAGCTATTGAACAACCCTCTACGATGTTCCAGTGCCAAGCTATCTCTGGTTACAAAAGAAAAAAAGAAAAAAGAAATATCCCGTTTAGGCAGAATGTTGTAGTAGCTGCCACTTTTCTTGATTTTCAAGCCAATATATTTCCCTTGCTGTTCAAGCCAAGGGACAGAAAGTTTCCTATACAGGGGGTTCGGACAAGGCGGTTCTAATGGTGTACTTTTTGTTTTGATCTGACTCCTTTGTTAGGAACTATGGGTTTTTATATTTCTTAACATTGGACGTGATCGTCTCTTACTAGGTTGCTAGCTACCGCTGCAACCCGGATAAAACATTGATTCTATTTTAAAAATACTTTGTTTCAACTACAAAAGGTTTTTAACCCCATTAGTTTTCTTTAAAATGAACTATGGAACGTTCTCTACAATGCACCAGTGCCAAGCCATCTGTGGAAGAAAAAAAAGAAAAAAAATGCCGTTTAGGCAGAATGCTGTAGTAGCTGCCACTTTTCTTGATTTTTTGACGGGTAAAAGTAAACTTGATGAAACATATATATTTAAAATCAGCATAAAAATTCAATTCTTTTGATGCATCTATTGGTATTAAAATCCGGTTTTTTAGAGTTTCGGTCACTATTGAGACGACTTACTCTTACTATACAGTTTGTTACCACAAACTGTTCGATTTAGTTTTTACTATGGGGCGTCGTCGTCTCTTACTAGGTTGCTAGCTACCGCTGCAACCCGGATGCGTAGTGGACGTGATCGTCTCTTACCAGGTTGCTAGCTACCTCTGCAACCTGGATTACCATGGGCAAGAGTTGGTTGTTTACTATAAAACTTTTCAAAGATTCTTGTTTTCTATACACTTTCAGTTACTATATCCCGTGGTTTGTTCTTTACTAGGTTTCAAATATCTCTTCATCAATAACACTGCTGTTTCCATTTATATTCCTTTACGTAGCCATAGGCTAGCTATTGCTCTTTACTATAAAATTTGTAACCATTGATTGTCTTTTAATGTAATTCCAATGATCGTCTTTTAATGTAATTAACCCCATTAATTTTCTTTGAAATGGGCCATTGCACAACTCTCTACGATGTTCCAGTGCCAAGCTATCTGTGGAATTACTAACCAATACTATGATTAAGTGGCGTATAAAATTTGTAATAGGCAAGAGGTCGTTCTTTATTATAACACCCAAAAATCATCTCTCTATTAACAGACAAATCATCCCTAACCTTCACATTCAAATCAGTTCTAATATACAGGGCAAGTCCTCCATGCTGCTGGTGAGTACGGTACTTAACATACATATTATAATTTAAAATATCCAATAGTCCAGAATTATTATTCATTAACCATGTTTCAGTAAGTGCAAGAATATGAAAATCAGATAACATACACAGCTCCGACAAATAATCCAATGTACTATTTAACCCCTGACAATTCAGATGAAAAATGCCAAATTTATCCGGTGCCAGTCTAGTATGTAAATTCATTATTTATCTAGTAGGGTTTCAGACAAGGTAGTTCTAATGATATACTTTTGTTTTGATTATGTTTGAAAGACTGCAGTGTGAAAAGACATCGAAAATGCAGTTTTTGGTGGAAAAATTTATTCTCTTTTAGAAATAATTTATTTTAGTTACTATAGATTTTTAACCCAATGAATTTCCTTTAAAATGAGCTATTGAACAACCCTCTACGATGTTCCAGTGCCAAGCTATCTCTGGATACAAAAGAAAAGAGAAAAAAAAGGAAAAAAAAATCCCGTTTAGGCAGAATGTTGTAGTAGCTGCCACTTTTCTTGATTTTCAAGCCAATATATTTCCCTTGCTGTTCAAGCCAAGGGACAGAAAGTTTCCTATACAGGGGTTTCGGACAAGGCGGTTCTAATGGTGTGCTTTTGTTTTGATCTGACTCCTCTGTTAGGAACTATGGGTTTTTATATTTCTTAACATTCGACGTGATCGTCTCTTACTAGGTTGCTAGCTACCGCTGCAACCCGGATAAATTGGACGTGATCGTCTCTTACTAGGTTGCTAGCTACCGCTGCAACTCGGACTACTTAACTCATTTTAAAGGTAGAACTCTTTCTAATTGATTACAAACAGGAAAAAAGCCTACGGCTTTTTCTTCTTTGAAATAGTAAGAGACTAGCCTCAAACAATCAAGTAGCTAACTAAATCAAATGTATGTATTGGGTTTTTATTCCAATGACCGTCTTTTAGTGGAAAATTTTAATATATTGACCTTAAATATAATAACGGTACTAGCCTATGCTATAGTTAAGTGGCCTATAAAATTTAGTATAGGAAAGAGGTCGTTCTTTATTATAATTAGAAATAATTTCTTTTAGTTACTATAGATTTTTAACCCAATTAATTTCCTTTAAAATGAGCTATTGAACAACCCTCTACGATGTTCCAGTGCCAAGCTATCAGTGGATACAAAAAAAGAAAAGAGAAAAAAATATCCCGTTTAGGCAGAATGTTGTAGTAGCTGCCACTTTTCTTGATTTTTTAGTACTGATTTTTTAAGTTGCGTGTAGCTTGCTTTGATCTAACTATTATGTATTCATGAATGAGACAATTTACAGTTTTGACGTTTCTTATATAGTAATTATGACGTCACTGCATCAAAAATACAGTTTTTATTGAAAAAAATTTATTCTCTTTTAGAAATAATTTATTTTAGTTACTATAGATTTTTAACCCAATTAATTTCCTTTAAAATGAGCTATTGAACAACCCTCTACGATGTTCCAGTGCCAAGCTATCAGTGGATACAAAAAAAGAAAAGAGAAAAAAATATCCCGTTTGGGGAGAATAACGTGGTTAAAGTCAATTTTCTTGATTTTCAAGCCAATATATTTCCCTTGCTGTTCAAGCCAAGTGACAGAAAGTTTCCTATACAGGGGTTTCGGACAAGGCGGTTCTAATGGTGTACTTTTTGTTTTGATCTGACTCCTTTTTTAGGAACTATGGGTTTTTATATTTCTTAACATTGGACGTGATCGTCTCTTACTAGGTTGCTAGCTACCGCTGCAACCCGGAAACTACCGCTGCAACCCGGATCTATGTACTACTCTTTATAATACTTCAGTTACTATGGCTTACAGTTCGTTCCTTATTGTAAATGAATGTAATTTTTCCCTTTGTCCTTATGCGTTCTTCGGTACAACCTCGCAGAGAATTTAATTTTTTCATTATAGCTTTTGTCACCCCAGTATCTACCCATTATTCTGGTAGCAACTTTTTTCTTATATATTTTTCGGTAATCTTCATCATTGTGATAACGCTCCTTGATCTTTTGTCTAGCCTGCTCAATTGTTGCTTCTCTATAAAGTTTATCATTGTGATAACGCTCCTTGATCTTTTGTCTAGCCTGCTCAATTCTTGCTTCTCTGTAATCTTTATCATTATCATACCGTTCCTTGCTCTTTTGTCTAGCCTGCTCAATTGTTGCTTCTCTGTAATCTTCATCATTACCATACCGTTCCTTGATCTTTTGTTTGGCTGTCTCAATCTATAATCTTCATCATTGTGATAACACATCTTGCTGTTTTGTTTGATTACTTCTCGATACGCCTGGTCGGTTGAATACCTTTGCTTTTTTCTTTTCGAGATACTATCTCTGTTTTTTTATAGTACAGTTTTTTCAAATTGCGTGTTGCTTGCTTTGATCTAACCATTATGTATTCACGAATGAGACCATTTACAGTTTTGAAGTTTCTTATATAGTAATTATGACGTCACGGCGTAATGATTTTATTTCATGACGTCATGGCGCAATGGTATTATTTCATGACGTCTTCAGAAACAACAATATAATTTCGTGTTTTTCTATTCACGTCATAGCTCTAATATAAAACTATGATGACATTCATTATTTATCTAGTAGGGTTTCAGACAAGGTAGTTCTAATGATGTACTTTTGTTTTGATTTGACTCTATTTTTAGGAGTTTTGTTATATTTCTTAGCATTGGACTGATCGTCTCTTACTAGGTTGCTAGCTATTGCTGCAACCCGGATCAAGCCAATATATTTCCCTTGCTGTTCAAGCCAAGGGACAGAAATTTTACTATACAGGGGTTTCGGATAAGGCGGTTCTAATGGCGTACTTTTTGTTTTGATCTGACTCCTTTTTTAGGAGCTATGGGTTTTTATATTTCTCAACATTGGACGTGATCGTCTCTTACTAGGTTGCTAGCTACCGCTGCAACCCGGACTAACTAAGTCCAAAGTATGCAATGGTTTGTTATTCCAATGATCGTCTCTTAATATAAATTTCCGACAAGGCGGTTCTAATGGTGTACTTTTTGTTTTGATCTGACTCCTTTTTTAGGAGCTATGGATTTTTATATTTATTAACATTGGACGTGATCATCTCTTACTAGGTTGCTAGCTACCGCTGCAACCCGGATTGACAAACACCATTTATGATGAGCTATATCGGTGCTTTAACTACCCCTGGAACCACCATATATTAGTACTATGGGCAAGAGATCGTTCTTTACTGTAATCTTTACTGTAGTTTTGATCTGACTCCTTTTTTTAGGAGGTCTGGGTTTTTATATTTCTTAACATTGGACGTGATCGTCTCTTACTAGGTTGCTAGCTACCACTGCAACCCGGATCTTAACTTTGGACGTGATCGTCTCTTACTATGTTTCCCTAGCTACCGCCTGTAACCGGATGTTTGATGTGACAATTATAACAGAAAAGCCTCTGGCTTGCTTCTTATTGGAATAGCAAGAGAAGACCTGGCCTACAAACTACGATTAAGGGCATCATGATCAATCTTTAACATGAAATGTTCTTGTACTGTAATGGTTTGTTCTTTACTAGGTTTCAGCCATCTCCCACAGCCCAATGATACTGATGGAATTACATAATCCCCATTTATGTTTCTGTTACATGGGCTAGGTGTCGTTCTTTATTTGATAGCCTCAAATTAAAATTATCACAAAGTGACTATTGCCTACTTTTATGCTCTTCCAATGCTATAAACTGTTTTCCTTCTCTTCCATCTCTATAAACTTTTCCTTTCTATTTCCTCTCGCCTATTTCTCTGCCCTCTCTTCTCTTCTTTCTTTCTCTCTCTCCTCCTTCCTCTCTCCTTCCTTTCTCTTCCTCATTTCTTCTCTCCTTCCTCTTCTCTCTCTTTCTCCTCTCCTCCTTTCTCCTCTCGCTCTCTTCTCTCTCCTCTCTCTCCCTTTCTCCTCTCTCTCTTCTCCTCTCTCCTCCCTCTCCTCCTCTCCCTCATTCTCTTCTACCTCTCTTCTCTCTCTCCTCTCTTCCTCCTTCTCTTCTCCCCTCTCTCTTCTCTCGCTTCTTCCTTCTCCTTCTCAGCTCTCTCTCCTCCCTCTCTCTTCTTCTTCTCTCCCCTCATTCCCTCCTTCTCTTCCTTCTCCTCTTCCCCCTTTCTCTCCTCTCTCCCTCGTCTCCTCTCTCCTCTCATTCTCTTCTCTCTCCTCTCCTCTACTCTTCCTCTCTTCCTCCTCTCATTCTCCCTCTCCCTCTTCCTCTCTCTCTCTCTCTCCCCTCTCTCCTCCTCTCTCTCTCTCTTCTTCTCCTCCCCTCCCTCCCCTTCTCTTCTCTCCTCTTCTCCTTCTCCTATTCTCTGCTCCTCTCCTCCCTCTCCTCTCTCTTCTCTCTCCCCTCTCTCTCTCCCTCTTCTCTTCTTCTCCTCCCCTCTCCCTCTCCCCCCCCTCTCTCCTCTCTTTCTCATTCTCACTTTCTCTCTCCCCCTCTCTCCCTCTCTCTCCCTCTCTTCTCTCTTTCTCCTTTCTCTCCCCTCTCTCCCTCTCCTCTCTTCCTCTACTCTCTCCTCCTCTCTCTCTCTCCTCCCTTCCTCCTTCTTCTGTCCTTCTTCTCTCTCTCTGTCTCTCCTCTTCCTCTCTCTTCTCCTCTCCTCTCTCTCTCTTCTCCCCTCCATTCTCTCTCTTCTCCTCTCTTCCTTTCCTCCTCTCCTCCTTCGTCTTCCCCTCTTCTCTCTTCTCTTCTCCTCTTTCTCCCTTCTCTCTTCGTCTCTCCTTCTTCTCTCCTTTCTCCCCTCTCTCCTCCTCCCTCTCTCTCCTCCTCCTCTTCCTTCTTCTTCTTCTCCTTATCTCCCTCTCCTTCTCCTCTCCTCTCCTTCTAATTCGCATTCTCTCTTCCGCCTTCTTCTCTTTCTCTCTCTCTCCCTCCTTCTCTCTCCCTCTCTCTTCTCCTTCTCTTCTCCTTCTCTCTTCTTCTCTCTCTCTCCCCTTCCTCCTTCTCTCTTCTTCCCTCTTCTCTTCTCCCTTCTTCTCCTCTCTCTTCTCCTCTCCCTTCTCCCTCTCTCCTTCTCTTCTTCTCTCCTGCTCCCTCTCTCTCTCTCTCCTCTACCCTCTCCTCTCTTCTTTCTCCCTCTCCCTTCTGACTCTCCCTTCTTCTCCCCTCTCCTTTTCTCTCTCCCCTCCCTGGCAGTGATAGAATCTTTGTTTTATCTCCGCTTTTGCTTCTCTCTCCTTATTTTCTGTCTCTGTCTCTCTCCCTCTCTGTCTCTTTGTCAATCTTCATTATCAGTTATTGTGAAAGGAATCACTACAAACGTAAATAAAACGAAACATTTGCGCCAAAAAAGCCTCTTTACAAGACCCTAAAAAGAAAATATAGTCGATAGCATCAATAGATAAATTTAAATATAGTTTAAACAACTAAATAGTTTGAATTCACTTTAAACAACAAGACATTTAAGCTGCTCCTGGTTTCACATAAACCAAAAGATCCACGCATAGTCATGCAAACATTTTTCGTACCCAATGCTCTAACGGTACATTATATTTGTATTACTATTGGTGAAGCACGCTCCTTGTCTGTAATGGACGTGATCGTCTCTTACTAGGTTGCTAGCTACCGCTGCAACCCGGATCTCTTTTAGAAATAATTTATTTTAGTTACTATAGATTTTTAACCCAACTAATTTCCTTTAAAATGAGCCACTGAACAACTATCTACGATGTTCCAGTGCCAAGCTATCTCTGGAAAAAAAAATATCCCGTTTAGGCAGAATGTTGTAGTAGCTGCCACTTTTCTTGATTTTCAAGCCAATATATTTCCCTTGCTGTTCAAGCCAAGGGACAGAAAGTTTACTATACAGGGGTTTCGGACAAGGCTGTTCTAATGGTGTACTTTTTGTTTTGATCTGACTGCTTTGTTAGGAGCTATGGGTTTTTATATTTGTTAACATTGGACGTGATCGTCTCTTACTAGGTTGCTAGCTACCGCTGCAACCCGGATTTAAAGTCTAAATAAAACTTCTATTAATTAGTACTACATTACATCCTCTTGACTGACATCGATGCAACCCGGATATGGGTTTTTATATTTCTTAACATTGGACGTGATCGTCTCTTACTAGGTTGCTAGCTACCGCTGCAACCCGGATTTAAAGTCTAAATAAAACTTCTATTAATTAGTACTACATTACATCCTCTTGACTGACATCGATCCTTTATGTAACTACCGCTGCAACCCGGATTTGTTCTGACTCTTTTCTCAGGAGTTAGGGGTTTTTATATTTCTTAACATTGGACGTGATCGTCTCTTACTAGGTTGCTATCTACCGCTGCAACCCGGACTATGGACTAAAGTTTGTTCTTTAATGTAAATGAAGTTGCGTATGCAAGTTAGTATAGGGAAGAGTTCGATCTTTATTATATGGTGGAAAATTTTTAACTCTATAATCTTCGAACATTTGAACCTTTTTTAATTTATAAAGATGTATAATATAAATACTGTAATCTTAACTATAGTGAAGTTGCGTATGCAAGTTAGTATAAGGAAGAGTTCGATCTTTATTATAATGTAACAATGATTAATCTTTAACATTAATTATAATCTTATTTTAGCTACAATGGGCTGGAAGTTTGTTCTTTAATGTAAACAAAGTCTAATGTATGCAATGGTCTGTTATTCAAATGATCGTCCTTTAATGTAATGTTGAATTACTAACCTATACTATAATTAAATTGCATAAAAAATTTAGTATAGGTAAGAGGTCGTTCTTTATTATATAATATATTGACCTTAAATATAATAACTGTACTAGCCTATACTATAGTTAAGTGACCTATAAAATTTGGTATAGGCAAGAGGTCGTTCTTTATTATAATTTCTTAGTAAGTTAACCTTTTTTTTTATCATTTCTTATATGTAACATATTTATAATCTTATATGTAACATATTTATCATGATTCTCCAATAGTACAATGGTAAACATACCCACTTGTCACGAGGGCGATCGGGGTTCGATTCCCCGTTGTAGGGAATTTTTAATTTGTTGACTTTAAATATAACTTTACAAGCCTACACTATAGTTAAGCAACCCATACCAGTTAGTATAGGCAAGAGTTGGATCTTTATTGTAAGGATTAAAAAATTATTATCATATCTTATATGTAACTTTTATTTTAAAAGTCATCGATAGTCTAATGGTAAGTATGCCCACTTTTTACTTGGGAGAAGGGGGTTCGATTCCCCGTCGGGAAGAACTTTTAATATGTTGAATTAAAAGCACTATCTTTTCAATTTAAAATTTAAAAAGAAACTTGTTTATTTACATTCTAGCTAAAATAATGAAGATAATATGAATGAACCACAGTGTTCAGTTTCTTTGGACTTGAGTTCGTTTTTTAACTATAAATACAAACAGGAAAAAGCCTACGGCTTTTTCTTCTTTTAAATAGTAAGAGACGAAACTCAAACAATCAAGTAGCTAACTAAGTCCAATGTATGGAATGGTTTGTTATTTCAGTGATCGTCTTTTAATGTAATAAGGGCAAGAGTTCGTTCTTTACTATAATTATACAGCTCTCTATGATTTTCCAGTGCCCAGCTAGCTGAGCAGAAAGAAAAAGCGGAAAGAAAAAAATATCCCGTTTGTGGAGAATAACGTGGTAAAAGTCAATTTTCTTGATTTTCAAGCCAATATATTTTCTTTGTTATTCAAGCCAAAGGGAGGTAAGTTTCCTTTATAGAGGATTCGGACAAGGCGGTTCTAATGGTGTACTTTTTGTTTTGATCTGACTCTTTTTTTAGGAGTTGGGGGGTTTTATATTTCTTGACATTGGAGGTGATCGTCTCTTACTAGGTTGCTAGCTACCGCTGCAACCCGGATTTATGGTGAACTATATCGGTCCCTTATGTAAGTTGCTAGCTACCGCTGCAACCCGGATAATAAACTGATTACAAACAGGAAAAAGCCTACGGCTTTTTCTTCTTTTAAATAGTAAGATACGAACCTCAAACAATCAAGTAGCTAACTAATTCCAATGTATGCAATTGTTTGTTATTTCAACGATCGTCTTTTAATGTAAAATTACATAATCCATATTTATGTTTCAGTTAACATGGGCTAGGTGTCCTTCTTTATTGTAATTCGTTCTTTATAATATTTAATGTTCGTTCTTTACTGTAATAAAATTATTAAGCACACAAAATCCCGTGTCGAGTATCTAAAACCTAGCATAAAACAAAACTAATTTTAAAATTTTCAGGTATTTATCTTGTTTGAATTACAAAATTAGTATTATTGGTTAGACACCATAAATATTTTTGCAGTTTAAATAATAAGTTTAGTGATTCTGGACTGAAAACTAAAATAATTGCAATTATGAGACAATAATATGGAGACATGTACTTTACGGGTTACAGGATACAATAATAAATTTGAACTGAGATGAAAAAAAAATTTCTTCCAGGAGACAAAAAGCAAAACTAATTTTAGAATTTTCATGTATTTTTGTTGTTTAAATTAAAAAATTACTATTACTGATTAGGCATCATAAATATTTTTGCAGTTTACATAATAATTTTAGCGATTAAGCCAAAAAAGAAAATTTTGGTTCCAGGAGTTTCGGTTACTATTGAGACAAGTAGCTATTATTACTATAGAGTTCATTACATGGACTGTTTTATTGCTTCAAAATTCAAATATCTTTGAAAAGACTGCAGTATGAAAATACATCAAAAATGCAATTTTTTTGACAAAATTGATTCTACTTTAAAAAGTATTTTATTTTTAAATACAAAAGTGACTAGATGTTGCAATTTCCTTTAAAATGAGCTATTATACAGCTCTCTATGATTTTCCAGTGCCCAGCTAGCTGAGCAGAAAGAAAAAGCGGAAAGAAAAAAATATCCCGTTTGTGGAGAATAACGTGGTAAAAGTCAATTTTCTTGATTTTCAAGCCAATATATTTTCTTTGTTATTCAAGCCAAAGGGAGGTAAGTTTCCTTTATAGAGGATTCGGACAAGGCGGTTCTAATGGTGTACTTTTTGTTTTGATCTGACTCTTTTTTTAGGAGTTGGGGGGTTTTATATTTCTTGACATTGGAGGTGATCGTCTCTTACTAGGTTGCTAGCTACCGCTGCAACCCGGATAATCTTAACTATACTGAAGTTGCGTATGCAAGTTAGTATAGGGAAGAGTTCGATCTTTATTATAATTAACGTAAACAAAGTCTAATGTTTGCAATGGTTTGTTATTCAAATGATCGTCCTTTAATGTAATATATTTAAAAATAAAATAGTTTTTAAAGTAGAATCAATTTTGTCAAAAAACTGCATTTTTGATGTATTTTCATGCTGCAGTCTTTTCAAAGATATTTGAATTTTGAACCAATCAAACAGTTCATGGTAATGAACTCTATAGTAAAAATTTAAATAGGCTAGAGGTCGATCTTTACCATACTATAATGCCTTATGTATGATATCCTAATGATCGTCTTTTTGTAATTCTTTATGGTTCCATATGGTCTAGTGGCTAGGATAGTTAACTTTCACTTAACAGGCTCGGGTTCGATTCCCGGTGTGGGAAAATTTTTAACTCTATAATCTTCGAACATTTGAACCTTTTATAATCTATAATGATGTATAATATAAATACTGTAATCTTAACTATAGTGAAGTTGCGTATGCAAGTTAGTATAGGGAAGAGTTCGATCTTTATTATAATAATAACAAAATTTAATTAGAGTTCGTTCTTTATTGTTATGTTAGCATTGGACGTGATCGTCTCTTATTGTGATATTCATGAATGAGACCATTTACAGTTTTGACGTTTCTTATATAGTAATTATGACGTCACTGCATCAAAAATACAGTTTTTATTGGAAAAATTTATTCTCTTTTAGAAATAATTTATTTTAGTTACAAAAGGTTTTTAACCCAATTAATTTCCTTTAAAATGAGCTATTGAACAACCCTCTACGATGTTCCAGTGCCAAGCTATCTCTGGAAAAGAAAGAAAAAAAAAAAGAAAAAAATATCTCGTTTGGGGAGAATAACGTGGTAAAAGTCAATTTGCTTGATTTTCAAGCCAATATATTTCCCTTGCTGTTCAAGCCAAGGGACAGAAAGTTTCCTATACAGGGGTTTCGGACAAGGCGATTCTAATGGTGTACTTTTTGTTTTGATCTGACTCCTGCTTTAGGAGCTATGGGTTTTTATATTTCTTAACATTGGACGTGATCGTCTCTTACTAGGTTGCTAGCTACCGCTGCAACCCGGATGTTCGCTGTGGAAACGAATAAACGGGAATTGGAAGAAAAGAGCTTGAATCTCTTAAAGATGGTAGGGCATCGAAGTAAAAAGGGCATAGTTAGAATCATCATGTTCGAAAATTCCATACTGGAGACTTATGGTCCTTGACCTTAAACAGTTCTTTTTTTCTTTTTCACCAGGACTGGTAAGCTACCAAAACATCGTAGAAGATGTTTAGTGGTTTTTTTCGAACCTCTCGATAATATTTACATTTTTGTAAATTTGCATTGATAGAGCCATCGTGTAAAGTGCCATATTATACTGAAAATTGTAATTTTTTGGTGCCATTTCTATATTTGAAAAATTGGTAAGCAAAAAGGTACCATTAGGATTTCCACCGATAAAAACCCTTGACTGGAGGTTTACAACTCCTCCTCCAAGCCCCTTAGCAAGTGAAAACTATAGAACAAGCTTAAAAAAGGAGCCTAATTAAAAAAAAATCTGTTTGATTTTGATTTTGGAGTAAGAACTATTATCTACGTCTATCATCGAAATAAGCAAATAAAAAAAAAATCCCAAAAATTCCAAAACAGAGCTTGAAGCGCTGACGTGTCTTTTTTTTATCATTTTTATTTCTCCAGCACTTGGGGACTAGTGGGACACCGAAACATCGGAGGAAGCTGCCTAAGAAATCATTTGAAAGATAATGCTTACATCTTTATGCTTAGTATATATTTGCCTTGACATTGCCAGCGTGAAGTTGAATATGGCGCCGAAAATGGGAATTTTTGTGTCATTTCCGGTAGATAGGCTTGTAACCATAAATAGTATACTATCGAAATTTCCATTACCAAAGATCCTTAACCAGATGCATAAAATTCCCCTCTTCAACGCCCCCTCTTCAATGGTGTTAGTAAGTTAAAACATAGAAAAAGAGTTTTGGAAGAAAAAAAAAACTGCTTAGTGAAAAAATGTTTTCACTCGAGTTCAAAGCTAATTCAGTAATATTGATAAATAGTATTTATGTCTAACTTAAAAGTAAAAATTAATCACCAAAATATATTTCCGGGCATTTTAAAAAAGAGCTTGAAACCCTGTTGTGTCCTTTTTTTCAGCGCTAGCGATGCACTGGGATTTCATAGGAGCGTCGAAATGTGTCCAACCTTAGTTTTTGCACTTAAGATCTTACAACGTATTTCTTAGGAGAAGTTCAAAACTGTTTACATTATTGCGGGGAAGAAAATGCAATAATAACAACGCAAATTTTTGTATAATTTCCTTCACTTTCCTTAAATCGCTAGATGTTTTATATAGGCCAATATTCCATAAATAATCGAATTTTTTGTCTGTATATCCTTTAAGATACTGATGATAATGCACCCTTTGGACTTTTTATGTGACAAAATTGTACATTTTATTTGGGGGGGGGGGGAGTGAAGTTTAAGAGATGTTTGTAAGCAAAACCTACATTTACTCCCTTTTTTTAGAAAAACCTATTTCGACTTCTTTAGTTTCTTCGCTAAAGTTAGAAAAATCTTGATTTGTAAGGTCTGTTGTGTATATTTAGATATCCTGAAAACGAACAAAGATTAATTAAAAAAAATTTCTGATGAGATTAAGGAGCCAAGATGAAACTTAAAATAAACAAAACTTATAACTTCACAGTTTTTGCGACGTAAATCTGCAAAACTGATTCAGATAAACTGGCTCGTGAAGTTTTTAATGAAAATTGCATGATAAAATTTATTGATTTCACGGCTGGTGAAATATTGTTGAAATCTTTCTAATTTAGGCTTTCGTTTTCTGCAGGCTTTTAAAGGACATTTATGCTCCCAATACTGTTTCTTGCGTCGGTTTTGTGTTTTCAGTGAAGTGCTATTTTTTCAAAATTTTATAAATATTGAGACTTATCACGATCACTTAACCAGTTAAGATATATGGTGCATAAACTGGTATTTTATTGCAATAAATATTTATATATCTACATGTTTTGACTTTGAGATATCATAATCAAGTAAGGAATTTGCATTGACGCACATGGTGAAATGAAAATGTGATTACTACTGATCTTGAAAAACTTCTTAAGCATTCTTCTGATCTTGAAAAACTTCTTAAGCATTCTTGCCTTTTACCTGTTACTAACAGAGCTAGAACATTGGCTTTTTCATTATGTTTAGTGACTTATGTAAGAGGAATGTCATTGTGTACAATAAAAAGATTAAGTGTGTTTTTAAATGTGTGAGTCTCAGATAGAAGATATTCTGTAACTTAAAATACTCCAAAGGTCCATTGTTCGGAAAGGAAAGTTCAGTATTAAGAGATTTATGTGTTCTCAGAATTTGTCTCCGAGTTTTCAACTTCCTAGTGGATATCCCATTTTAATTTCAACTTCCTAGCGTGTATCCTATTTTAATTTTCCTTGGGGGTGGAAGGATTAGGGACAAGACTCCAGAAAATCAAGTTGACCATGACCCCACTGGTCCTACTCTAAAGTGGTGACTGGGAAAAGTGCCTCGAAAAGTTCTTCAAACTATTTTATTTAGCCAGTAGTGTCCTTGATTTCCCACCCTTCTAGATTTCGAAAAATACCTTTTTCGGTATTTTCATTGAAAAAATTGGCAAAAACGACTAATAAGCTCCCCTAGATATTGAAAAATACATTTTATCCCCTTCCCCTATATTTTTGTGAAATGACCCCACTGTACTTAGCGAATAACATATTTGTCTAAAATACACTAGAAAAGTCTGTCAACAATAAACTCTTTTTTTTTGTAAATTAGAAAATAAAGCAACCTCGGTTTTAAAATTTAACTGGAAATATAAATGAGAGCAGGCTTTCTCCTCTTCAATGACTATGTTGAAGCAAATATATCATATTTACAAGAAGTGCTCTATGTAAATAGAGATGGCCAGCAATATTCTGTCAGTTCTGAAAGCAGCATATTCTACATGCATTTGAGGTCTCTCGAGTTTCATCTTTAAAGTAACAAAATTAGCAAATTAAATCAGTTTTAAAAGTTGAAACGCTTCTTTTTATTAAGTGTTCTCTTGAGTATATCTAGACTATAGTGATAGAAAGGTTGGGATGGCTAGGACAGGTTCTACGGATGAAAAAAGACAGATTGTCCTTTTGGCCAACCGTCTAGGACCAAACGACAAGCAAATCGTCCCCAAATGGAGTGGAAGGATGTTATAAGGAAAGATTTAAGGGGGGACTTCTTGGGAGGGTGTAAAGAAGGTGACTTTGAATAGATTGGGATGGAGGAGCGTGTGTAGCTGTGTTGGCCTCAGGCGGCTTGGTACTGCAGTGAGTTGTTAGTAGTAGTAGTAGTAGTAGTATTTGTTATATTTCGTTAACTTATTATGTGTTCTGTTTTTTTTTATTTCGCTGCTTAGTTTCCAAATATTGATTATTACTATTTTGGTAAAAAAAAAATCATTTTATGTAGTCATTCCCTACCAAGTTGGATAGCTCCGTTAAACATACAGCGGAGAAAAAAAGAGACAAAATATATGAATTGTTAATTTCTATTATATTTTACCAATCATGTATACAGCTAAAGGGATTATGAAAGGAGGAATTCCTCACAAGATAGCTGGATGACTCACAAAAATTTTAGAAGTTTCGCATTTACTCCCCAATATTCTTTTTTTCTTATGTCTTTTGATGCGGAAAATATGGCTAAGTTTGTTTTTGTATTTAAGAAATAAAATTGAGAACTAAAAAAGGTAGAATTATGCAGTGTCCATTTTATTTTTCATTTTGGGGTATTAACCCTCATTGGGAAATTGCCAAGTTACGGATTGCTTTGCAATGATCCGTAATCCTTAACTTGAAGGAAAAATCTCGGCTAAAAACGGTCGTCAATTTGACTTATAAACAGTCAGAGAAAATACCAATGGGGGAGCAAAACCTTCGTCCCTTTCTCCCGAATCACAAGTTTGTGCCCCACCCCATGTAAACAGGTAATATAAAGATGTTTTTTCGCCATTTGTTCCCTGCCAAACAAATTGAGAAGTGTGTTGATAGGAATCTTGGTACCTTATGTTTGGTAGTTGATTAATATGGATATTGGTCTCCCTCTTATGACCTCGTAAATTTTAAACCGGTATGTGCTTGACTTGACCTTTGTTTGTTTGTTTTTAAAAATTGTTTCTACCTGAACTAAATCAACATTGATTTCAAAATATAGTTTAGATGTACAACACACCTCATGCTTGTAATACAATAAAAAAAAAACAGTTTTTTAAACTGAAAGTAAGGAGCGACATTAAAACTTAAAACGAACAGAAATTATTCCGTATATGAAAGGGGCTGTCCCCTCCTCAACGCCTTGCTCTTTACGCTAAAGTTTGACTTTCTCACAACTATTTTTTTTAAACAATAAAAAACTTTAGCGTAAAGAGCAAGGCGTTGAGGAGGGGACAGCCCCTTTCATATACGGAATAGTTTCTGTTCGTTTTAATTTTTAATGTCGCTCCTTACTTTCAGTTTAAAAAACTTGTTTTTTTTATTTAATTTCTGATCGTTTTTTAGTTAATGCAACTTTTATTTTGGCTCACCGTCATTGAATAAGTAAACAAAATTTGCATAAAAATGTTACTTTTCTTTTGCTAAATGGATGTCTCTAAATTTGGTTATGACGTAATTTACAAATTAACTTACGTAACTAACTTCTATATTCGTATATTTTTCTTCAAGCAAAAAATACAAAGTTGCAGATTTTTGCAGGTATGAGCTTAAAACCTATGTAATAGGGTTTTCTGATACGCTGAATCTGACGGTGTGATTTTCATTAAAATTCTTTCACTTGTAGGGGATGTTTCCCCCCTCTTTAAAAAATCGGGTAAATTTTCTCAGGCTCGTAGCCTTTGATGAGTAATACTAAACTTAATAAAATTTATATATTTAGAATCAGCATTATAAACCCATTCTTTTGATACATTTATTGACATCAAAATTTTTAAAAGTTTTTAAAAGTTTCGATCACTATTGAGCCGTATCGCTTGTTTTTTTATTGTTTTTTGTATTACGTATATGCTATTACGTATATGAGGGGGTTCTTCCCTTAATCAATACCTCGCTCTTTAAGTTAAAAACAGGGCGTTTAGTTAGAATATATAGCTCTTTTGAAAGCACTAAAAAAAACTGTAGCGTAAAGAGCGAGGTATTGACTTGGGGGAGAACCCCCTCATGTACGTTATAATTTCTGTTCGTTTTAAGTTCTAATGTTGCTTCTTATTTTCAGTTGAAAAAAACTTGTTTTTTTTTAAATTTAATTTCTGATCGTTTTTTAAATAATGCTTGGAAATCCGGCGCCCCCTTCATAGAAATGTCCCCTACGCCAAAGAAACTACCTCCACGGAAAGATTCTCCCGAGTAACCCCCTCCTCCAGCCCCATCCTCCAGAAAAAAAATCCTTCCTGAAAATGTCTGTATACTTCCCAATAACCAATAAATAATGCTGGCAAGTCCGGCGCCCCCTTTATGGCAATTTCCCTTCCCCCATGAAAACTTCCTTCATGGACAGATCCTCCAACATAACCCCCGACCCACCCTTCCCTCCCACTACCAGAAAAAAAAACCTCCTGAAAACTTCTGTATACTTCCCAATAACCAATACTTTATGTTAACATTGGGTAAAGTTCATAACTTGTAGCCCTCCCCCTGGGGACTTCGGGGGATTAAGTCATCCTAAAAGACATATTTATCATATTTTCGACCATGCTGAACAAAATGGCTATCTCAAAATTTTGATCCGGTGACTTTGGGAAAAAAATAAGCGTGGGAGGGGGCCTAGTTGCCCTCCATTTTTTTTGGTCACTTAAAAGGGCACTAGAACTTTTAATTTCCGTTCCATTGAGCCCTCCTACAATATTCTAGGACCACTGGGTCAATACGATCACCCCTGGGAAAAAGAAAAAGAAAAAAAAAACAAACAAATAAACACGCACCCGTGATCTTTCTTCTGGCAAAAAAAATGCAAAATTCCACATTTTTGTAGATAGGAGCTTGAAACCTCTACAGTAGGGTTCTCTGATACACTGAATATGATGGTGTGATTTTCATTAAGTTTCTATAACTTTTAGGGGGTCTTTCCCCCTTTTCTCGAAAATCAGCCAAATTTTCTCAGGCGCGTAACTTTTGATGGGTAAGATTAAACTTGATGAAACTTATATATTTGAAATCAGAATTAAAATCTGATTCTTTTGATGTATCTATTGGTATCAAAATTCCTTTTTTTAGAGTTTCGGTTACCATTGAGCCGGGTCGCTCCTTACTTACAGTTCGTTACCACGAACTGTTTGAAACATAGCTAGATTTTAGGAGCAACATAATAACAAGAAGCTCACGTATCAAACAGTTCGTGGTAACGAACTGTAAGTATTGAGCGACCCGGCTCAATGGTAACCGAAACTCTAAAAAACGGAATTTTGATACCAATAGATACATCGAAATAATCAGATTTTAATGCTGATTTCAAATATATAAGTTTTATTAAGTTTAGTTTTACCCATCAAAAGTTGCTTGCTGAGAAAATTTGGCTGATTTTAGAATAAAGGGGGAAAGACCCCTAAAAGCTATAGAACCTTAAGTAAATTCACACCATCATATTCAGCGTATTATAGAACCCCACTGTAGAGGTTTCAAGTACCTATCTACAAAAATGTGGAATTTTGCATTTTTTGCCAGAAGAAAGATCACGGATGCGTGTTTCTTTGTTTTTGTTTTTTTCCCAGGGGTGATCGTATCGACCCAGTGGTCCTAGAGTATCGTGTGAGGGTTCATTGGAACGGAAATTAAAAGTTCTAGTGCCCTTTTTAAGTGACCAAAAAAATGGAGGGCAACTAGACCCCCTCCCACGCTCATTTTTTCCCAAAGTCACCCGATCAAAATCTCGAGATAGCCATTTTGTTTAGCGTGGTCGAAAATATGATAACTATGTCTTTTAGGATGACTTAATCCCCCGAAGTCCCCGGGGGGAGGGCTGAAAGTTATGAACTTTACCCAATGTTAACATATATTATTGGTTATTGGGAAGTATAGAGACGTTTTCAGGGGGGATTTTTTCTGGTAGGGATATGGGGGTGGGTCAGGGGTTATATGGGAGGATCTTTCCATGAAGGAAGTTTTCATGGAGGAAGAGACATTGCTATGAAGGGGGCGCCGGATTTCCCAGCATTATTAAAGAAAAGATTAGAAATTAAATTTAAAAAAAAAAAACAAGTTTTTCAACTGAAAGTAAGGAGCAACATCAAAATTTAAAACGAACAGAAAATATTACGTATATGATTGGGTTCACCCCCTAGTCAATACCTCGTTCTTTAAGCCAAAGATTTTTTAGTAGTTTCATAAGAGCTATTTATTCTAATTAACGGCCTTTGGGTCATTTTTAAAGAATTGGAGCAAAATTCGAACTTTAGCTTAAAGAGCAAGGTATTGACTAGGGGGTGAACCCCTAATATACGTATTAAAATCTATGAATGTAGAAGTTCGTTACGTAATTTAATTCGTAAGTTACGTATATTGATTACTAATAAAAACGTCCGTATATAAAATTAAACAAGTTTCGAGAAAGCCATTTAACCAAATAAAAGTAAAATTAATATCCAAATTTTGTTTTTATCATTCATATACGGTGAGCCAAAATCAAAACCTGCATTAATTCAAAAACGTTCAAAAATTAAATTAAAAAACAATTTTTTTTAACTGAAAGTAAGGAACCACTTTAAAACTTAAAACGAACAGAAATTATTCCGTATATGAAAGGGGCTGTCCCCTCCTCAACGCCTCGCTCTTTACGCTAAAGTTTGACTTTCTCACAACTCTATTTTTTTTAAACAATAAAAAACTTTAGCGTAAAGAGCGAGGCGTTGAGGAGGGGACAGCCCCTTTCCTATACGGAATAATTTCTGTCCGCTTTAAGTTTTAAAGTCGTTCTTTACTTTCAGTTAAAAAAAACTTGTTTTTTTTATTTAATGCTTAAAATCATGTAAAGAGCAATACTTGTAGTAGCGCTTAGTGAAGTATATCCTTTCATCATATCTTTTGGTTGATCTAGTGATCTAGGACGCTGTTCAAAATAGCCTTTATGCATGATAGATAGGCAGATAGATAGATTTATTCACACGAAAGCCCAATTGGGCGATGGTGACATACACAAAACAAGCGAAAAAATGCAGCAACAAAACATAAACTGAAAAGACACAAAAACTGATTATTTAAGAAAAGCATCACGATACCTCATAGCTACCCAGGCGAACTTTCCAATATTATTTATTTTTAAGTAACACCTACCTCTCAAAATTTCCAAAATTGGATTGTTTCCACCAAATTGGAAGCCAAGGTTTGCCTACCGTCTTCCATAGCTGTTTTTGTGCTCGTAGTCTGGATCTCCATGAATCTCTTAATCGTTTTGTGTGTTTCTAAGCCTTCATTCGCTCATTTATACAGGCCTCAACGTCTGTATACCTCCTTTGTATTCGAAGTGACATATAGCATATATAGCATTTCATTGATAGATCTAGTTTATTTCGCGGGATTTGCAAGGATAAATAGACTGTGACACACTGAACTAGACATAGAAATCACTTATGTCTCTATCAGTAGTAATGGATTAGCTATGTGCCACATATATACTTACACAGGGGGCTGGAATAGGGGTAAAGCCAACAAAGTTGCCGCATTTTGTCCCTATTTCCGTATTCCTCTATAGTTTTCACATAAATTTGGCTGGTTTTGTTTTTCTGACTTGTGTCGTTAATTGGGAGGGGCAAAGGGGGTATAAGCCCTATAGATTTTTCTGCTCCCATTCAGAAAATACCCTTTCTGGGGAATTTTATTTGAAAAATTTTGTTATTGGTGTTTTGTAGAAACACTTGAAAAAATTACAAATTTGCCCCCCTAGATTTGGAAAAGTGATTTTTGCCCTCCCCCCACCCTCCGCTTCCCCCAAAATATTGTGAGTTGACGCCACTGGTTCTGAAAAATTTGTCTCGTCACCGAAATAAGTTTCTGCAAACGAAAGAAAAGTGTCGCTAATAGACACTTGGTTCCCAATTGTTTCGATAAGTTTTTTTTATAACTGTAGTACAATATCATAGCTAGAGTGTTAGAAACTATAGAAATATATTTTAGGACACCACTGATGGTAACCACATTTTTTTATCACTTGTAATGCTCTTCATTTGTTTCATGTACTAATGTATTTTTTAGCATCATTTTAATGTTTATAGTACTGTACAAGCCCTGGTATCGGGCTTTTTCGTATTTCTTTTTCTATTAATTGGCTTTACCTTTTATTGAGAAACCCCTCATCCCTCTCATGCAGAAAATACCTTGTTTAGTGGAGTTTTAATAAGATTCTTGATGCTAGAACTCAATTTTTACCTGATTTATCAAAAAGAAATAAAACTTCTTCAAACATGACTTTTACTTGAATTTTAAGTAAGATATTTCTTTTAAATTAGATAATTAGATGTAGTTGTTTTATATTTCAAGATATTTATTTGAACATTTTAAAGATATAAGAATGAAATGCAGCTCTTTCAGATTTTCTTTAAATGCCATTCCTCGATTTACCGTTAATTTTGTAATGCTATACATTGGTTTTTGTTTGGGTCGATGTAATTCGAGTAAATTTATGTAGTGCTTCTTTTTAAATAAGCTAGCTTAGAAATGTATCTAATTACAATCACGCATTGTTGCTTAGGAGAAGCGCTTTTAATTTCGTTGCTTAAGACCTTCTTCAAATCGAACTGCAAGTACTGCTTGGTCAAGCTTTATACGAACTGTGAAGAAAATTAAAAAAGAACGTTCATTGCTGGTTTGGTATTGATGCAAGCTTTTTTCAGATATTTGGCTATATATTAGAATATGGAGAACGTTCTTAAGTATATTTTAAAATGGGCTTGTTTGCACTGATTCTTGTTTTGGAGAATATCCTTGCGAATACGCCAAGTTATTATTTTATCAAGTGCATGGCCCTGATCCTAGAAAATATAATACATGGAATAAGTCGGACTAGTTTCTGAAAGGCCCGTGGAAAGTGTTACCAACACTTTGAAATAAACTGTACCATTCTCCCGACTAAAATTGTACTGCTAGAGAAAAATCTGTACTTTCCGAACAACAGGTTAAAAACTCGCCGCAATCAGAAGAAAATTTTCGATAAAATAAAACTTGGATAGATATCCGAATCAGAAAGGAGCAAGTAAAACCAAAATATACCAGAAGATTTTGTTGTACCGAAAAATTTCCAAACGTACCGCATTGTACCGGTGTGCGTGTAACTTAACCACCGTGTAACTGAACTACCGTGTAACAACCACAGTGCAATTGAACCCCTATATAACCGAACCCCTCTGTAACTGAACCCTCGTGTAACTGAACTCCATTTAACTAAAGCCTCGTGCAACTGAACCCCCGTGCAACTCAACCCCATTTAACTGAACCGCCGTGTAACTGAACCACCGTGCAACTGATCCACCGTACAACTGAACCCTCGTGTAAATGAACCATCGTGCAAATATACCACTGAACTAAATTTTTCAGTATTCTAAAAATATGAGGCACTATAATTGGGTAAAACACAAGTTAGAATTTTTAAATGTTCAACCTTGTTTGAATTGTTTGTTTCTTAAAGTCTTGATATAAACGCCTGTCAAGATCATCCATAAAACAACTGTTTTATTTTTGCAAAACATTAAAGCTGATTTTATTTCTCTTTTTTTCAGATAAATCAGACCTTTCTGGACGTTAAGTAATAAACTTATGTGTTTTAGATATTTGACTTTTGTCAATCTAGATAGCGATTTTTTATCAGATGTCTTTGAGGAGATTGCAGCTAAAAAGGATATGTGAGGGGTTTGGTTGCACTCCAGTCTATTTTTTCAACATGCCCAGAAAGTTTAAACTTCATACCCTTAGGTTTATACACTCAGCTGTTCTCGACACATTGCAGGTACGTCGTCTTGTAAAATTGGATGCACAAATTACCTCTTGATTTAGTCGAAGATGCTCCTAAACATTTTCCAAACGATGTGATGGCTGATACCATCAGCCATTATAGATATTGCTACTATTTCCTTTTCTAAACCAATAAAGGAAAAAATATCTTTTGATTGTGTTTGGCATTCTTCTTGACATTTCTCTAAGGTTTGACCTTAATGCTCCGTCACTTTTAACTCTTAAAAAGTGCACTGGAACTTTTGGTTTCTAATCGAATGAGTACCCCCTCCCAAGCTCATACAACAATCTTTTCAATAAAAACCTTATTTGTTAACATTGAGTAACTAGCTTAACTTACATCCCTTGTTCCAGGAGCTGATGGCGGGGTGCACCCTTTGAGGTTCCTCCCTCTCTCCCTAGCTACAAAACACTTAGAGAACTCCTTTGCAGAAGTTTAAGTACCTTTTTAAGTTTTGTAATTTGTCCATTGCTTACAAATAGTGCTTGTTATTGGGAAACATACGGACATTTTTTCGCGTGGGAGTTTTCTGAAGGGGGGAGGGGAGAGTTTCCGGCGGATTTCCCATGAGAAAAACAGTTTTTCACGGAGGGGGCGGGCAAGACTTACACATAAATTCCTCTTTTCCACTTTCCTTAGCACCTCTCAGCTAAACTAAAAACTAACAAAACCCAAATAAAATATTTCTATTTGGAAAACCATATTTTCCGCGAGCGGGTATTTTCCAGGGTAGGGTTTTTCCTTGGGAGAAAGGGGGATAAGCGCCTAGACCCGTAGACAGTGACAGGGCGAAGGGAAACCCCATTAACAGACATAAAAAAAGGAGAAATAAATCTGGTTTTAATAGTCTGTGACGTCCGATTTTCTTTGTTTTTGTTAATCGTCTTTTTTATTAATCGTCTTGACAGTCATTTATATTACGACTTTAAAAAGCAAATAATTCCAACAAGGTTGAACATTTAAAGATTCTAAATTGTGTTTTACCCAATGTAAGTACGGTGTTTGAGTTGTACAAGAGTTCAGTTATACGAGGGTTCAGTTGCACGGTAGTTCAGTTGTATGATGGTTCAGTTGTACGATGGTTCAGTTGCATCGTGGTCCAGTTGCACCGTGGTTCAGTTACGCGGGGTTTAGTTGAATGGGGTTGAGTTGCACGAGGGCTCAGTTGAATGGGGTTCAGTTGCACGGTGGTTCAGTTGCTTGGGGTTTAATCACGTGGTGGTTCAGTTGCAATGGAACCCATTGTACCAGTACCTCTAAATTGTACCAAAAACGGTGCAATTAAACCATGTTGGCAACGCTACCCATGTATTGACAGTTTGTAAAGGGTAGCCTGGACTCAGTGTCGGAAGGGGAGAAGCTCATTTCTGGACAAGATACTGGACTGTATCTTACTGCTAAAGTAAAGCATAATTTCATAGTTATTGTATATTCAAAAGTTGAAAATCACGGTCAAAGACAGAACTAGGATAATATATTATTATTAATTAAGTCGTTTTTAAAACTCCTTGTTCTTAAGAGCCAAATGAACAAACATTTTATTTTATGTTTTAAACCACATGCATAGAATTTTGCCAGAATTCCCTTGAACATTAAATCTTCGCTATGCATTTACAATAATAAGCATTGAGTCATAGGAAATTCGAATTATGGAACATCATTCATGATTAATTAAAATTGAAAGGTTTACATGTCCCACCCCTTTAAATAAGTTCCCGTGTCCCCTTCAGAATAGGATTTATTCTATGCTGCTCCCAGGTTATATATTTTAGCAAATAAACTAGTACCAGTTCAAGCGATATTCTGAGCTTACTTCTTTTGTTTTTCCTTTCAGTGCGCTTTTGTTTTGGGTTTGCTCCTTTTTCCAAAAAATCCGGAGCTTCAGTTAGGCCTTTTCGTCACAGGCTGTAGTCCTGGTGGAGGAGGATCTAATTTATGGACGTATATCCTGGACGGCAATTTGAACCTTTCTGTTACCATGACCTGTATCAGTACCTTTGCAGCTTTTGGTAAGGAATCTTTTTCTTTTTGTAGTGCTGATTCTGTTATAGGGGAGGATTGATCCTATTGACCTGTTTAAAACTCATGCTCTCCTAATCTTTGTTATTAGATTAGTTAATTCATCTTTTTGTTTAAGTGAAATTAGATAATAAAATGTATTTCACTTGAAATTGAAGTTTAATATTTCTATACAAAATTTCTTACAATCTCTGGCCGCTTAAAATGTTTGATTTTTGTCCCTGATTCTTTTTAGAACTAATTTTTTCCATTCATGTGGATTGAATACTTCGTGAATAACTGTCAACAGCCAGTTTCATTTGAGAACGCTTTTTTCCTTAAAATGACCCTGAAGTGTTAAACTAAAACTCTACTGTCTTATAAACCATTGTTCAGTGACGCCAATTTACGAAAATGTAGGAAGGGGCGAGGATTTTTTCGATTTTTTGACGGTACAAAAAAAATACATGTTTTAAAATTAGGGGGGGTATTTTTTTAATTTGGTTTAATGAAATACCATACATGTATTTTCAAAGTCAAGGTTTAGGTGCAATTATCTCCCCACCTCTTCTTTACCCCTCCCCCAATTGGCGTCCCTGCTTGCCTGACATGTCTGATATGTTATAAGATGACTAACGTCTTGTCTTTTCATTCACAAGGTCCCATCTGCACCCGGTTATATTTAAACTAGTCTATACAACTTACTTTTACCGAAATAGTCAGTAATTTTGTTCATTAGTGTGAACACAGAAAAAATTTCGCTTTTATTAAGATCACGTCTGACAGATTCCCTTATCTGTATCAGAACTTTCACTTTTTAGGTTTTTTTTGTGATTATAATAGAATAACTCCTTAGTTGTTTTATAATGAATTACCCACTGTACCATCAATAAATGGTTCATTGTTTGTGCTCTAAAGCTGTTGATGATAAAGTGATAGTGCTTAATAGAATCTTTGTTTAGCAAATATTGCCTTGAAAGTTTGGAATTTTTAATAGATAAGGTTGCTTGCTTTAAAAAAAGAGAAAAAATAAGTTTGATGTTTATCCTCTAGGATCAGATAGATCAAGGTTTAGGGGCTGGGGAAGGGGTTAGATTGCAAGATTTTAGACTAAGAATACCGGTCAAACTTCAGATCTTGATTAGTTGTCCATTTAGCCTATTTGCATTTATTTCCATTATTTTGATCACAAAGTATTAAAATAGCCGAGGGGTTCGTTCAATTTAAAAAATCGTTTACACCGTTTGGTGTGCGCCACGCATGGCTGAAGTGTCCCACGCTGGAGGAGTAGTAGACAATGTGTGGACAAATTAGGAATTGCGCGGAGAGCTCATGCGACGCGTGGCAGAACACGCGGTGCTCCCAATATCTAAACTAGGTGACAGATAGTGAGCGACTCCTCTAATGTAGCTATTTCCTCTGCTTGTATCCAACAATTTTTTATGTTTTGTATGTCCCCATTCTTCTGTCCAGTAAATTATAATGCGCTTCTCTTAGATTATAATCTAGAGGCATTCCAGAACGATGTTTGCCTCAGACAGAATGAAGTTGGTCATTCGATTGCTTCTTCCATGACCAAGTTACTCTTTCTTGGACCGGTGACCGCCTCTTTTGATACAATTCAAGGTGAGCTTGTAGTCCTCTTGGGTATTTAGGCCTTTCATTTGTAGCATCAGCTAGTGCCACGAGACACCTTATAGTCGATTCTTTGAAATAAAAACAAAGAAAATCCTACGCGTATCTCCCCAGGCTAGATGGCCAATTTGATAAGAGAACACTTGATCGATCATATAAGGTTTTTTTTGCACCGCATGTATTATTTTGACACCTATTTGAAAATTCTTCTCCACCTCTGATAAAGAGCAAATCCGATGGTTATTTTTCAGGATCTGGGAACACTTTTCCAGCATCCCTGTTTGGATTTGTAATAGTTAAATTTCCAAAGGGGTTTTTTAAATACCTTTTACCTTGACAATTTGACAGAGTAAATGAATCCCCCCTCCCTAAGATTGATTTCGGAGACTACGCACCCTTTATCCTTCAAGGAATTGGAACTTACCAGCCTAAAACGCTGTTTTTTGGCGTTTATGACCCTCCTTTCGAAGAAATACTCTGATGCCCTTTCCCCAAAAAAAAAACTATTTTTCCCCTATGTCTATATTGAAACTCTGTTCGGTATGATTCGTGATGTCTAGGATTTCGTATTGGGATCGGGGTAGGGTAAACTATTGAAAATATTATTTTTTAGTCTTTGTAGCCATTATGCAGCGGAAAAATGTGACTTTTTTGTATAATTTTTGTTATTTCTGGGAGAGAAGATTCAGACCGGAAGCTTTTCTTGTAGTTTTCAATACGGTACTTACGTGCTATAGCGACCAAGAGCGACTATAGCGACAAGAAGAGCAGTTAGGTTAATCCTAATGAAATATACCAAAATATGATGAAAATTTTATTTAGTAACAAAAATCTATTTTAGTAGCAAAATTATTGAAACTACAACAGAGAATTATGGAAACCTGACCGCCCAGAATGTATTATATTAAATACATAACTTAACCTAACCAATTCTTAAATATTTAATTGAAATATCCCTTCATAGTAGTTTATCTCATTGAGACTAAGCTAATTATCACCGAATACAGACAGTTAAACCGATATTACTCAGATCAAGAACAACAGTTTGGTCGCTATAACACGTAAGTACTTGCAATACTTATAATGGAAGTGTTCAGGCTATTCCTTAAAATATTTATATTCAGATTTATCAAATACCTGATTGTGTTTTTTTTTTCAGCTATGATCCCATTTTGGTCGTTCACCCTGGGCCGTATCGTCTTCAGTCAATCAGCCATTCAGATCCCGTACATGAGAATCGTGACGATGGCCGCTGGGCTTGTTGTGCCGCTTGCTATTGGTATTGCCATTCGTCGTTTTTTACCCCGTGTTGCTGATGTGTTAGTCAAGATGTTAAAGCCAATGGCGTCTCTTTTCATTGTTTTTATAATTGTGTTCGGAGTGTATACGAATCTCTATATGTTTCAGATAATGGGATGGCAGGTTAGTGACTGATTGAATATTAAGGGGGCCCCATAATATTACTAACAACCCACTGCAGCACCAATTCATTTGTGGCGAACAGCTGTGCACACTGCTCCTCCAGTCCGATCTTTTCAAAAGTTTATTCCTTACACATGGTCTCCATAGGTTCAATAAAAGATTATTTTGAAGTTTGTCTTCGACATCGAAAAAGAGAGACTTTTCCTATCTCAAAAAAGCTTTTGTCCAGATGGTAATTAAATTTTTAGGTAATTAAATAATCCAGAATACCAGATGGTAATTAAATAATCCTATATTCCGAATCAGGACCTTGAGAGTAGTTTGAAGTCCCAACTCCACCGCATTGTAAGCTTGACCGATTTTGTGAAGACAGGTCTTAATTTTTGAAAACAGGTTCAAATTTTTCTTAGTGTCTGCTCGTCTAGTCTGTGGTAATCCGGATTTAAGACAAACTCTTGGACAAATTCGATTTCTTTTTTTTTTTTTTAAGTTAGGGCCTATTCCATAGAAATGTTCAGGCCTTACAAATAGGTAAGCAAGTGGGAATGTAAGCTTTAATGTGCCTTTGTTTTATCACAATGTGGCGTGCCGATCACTTCCAAAGGGTTTTATAAACCTAGCCCAACTACTTTCCGAGCTACTGGAATACCACTCTGGTCTGCGTTCGCCATCTGTGGTCGTCTTGAGATGTCCCAGTTTTTCAAGAGTGGCAAAGCTAAAAAAAAAAAAAAAAACTATTTTAAGGGCGCAAAACAAGTTTTTCTGAAATCAACAGTATTTTGTTTTCAACTCTTACACCGCTCGGAATGTAAATTGCTGTTGCAGCCATGCCTTGAAATACTAAGACTTTTCGTTTGGCATTGTATTTATTCACATCTGTCAAGATATAAATTGAACAGTTCAACAAAATATCGATAAAATATATTTTACTACCTAATGTAGCAAATATTTTCAAGTGTATATCACCAATTCTCATTCTCTAGCATTAAAAACGTGGAAATATATTTGGATAACTTTTGTCTCTTCTCAATAAACGTCTGTGCGGGGACGTATTGCCAGGAATGTATGAGTTTTTTTTAATCATTTGTCTGTACCTACCCTTTCCTCTCAACCTTAGAATCATGGAAACATTTGAAATTAACTCTACTGCAGCATATATGTTTAAAATAAACAGACAATAACTCTGTTATCTTAGTTTCAGAATGGGGATCACTTAAAAGATATATACTACTCTTAAATAGCTTAATTCTAATATGGGGAAAATATAGAAATTTCTCTAACTAATTTCTTTTAAATAATCGTATTTAGTTTTGTTAATTATTTAAATAAATAAAATAAATTGTTAATTTTCCTAATTAATAAATTTCTTTAAACTCTAAGCAAATTTTTTCGTTCTTGATTCTGAGAAAGAGAAAATAAAGGTCAAGTTTCTTACCAAGAATTTCAGTAACAGGGAGTAATATCGATTTTAACCTAATTATTTTTACTTGTGATATAGCCAAATGCAATTGACGCAAATAAGCTATGAAGCACGTACAGTAGTAAATGTAGCAGACTTTTGACTTAATAAAAAATGGAAGTTTTTAGCAACTGAAAGTAAGGAGCAACATTTAAACTTAAAACGAACAAAAATTACTACATATATGAGGGAGGCCGCTCCTTCCTCAATTCCTTGCTCTTTACGCTAAAGTTTGATTTTTTGTTCGAGTTATTTAAGAATGACGAAGGTCGTTTAATTAGAATAATAAGCTCTTTTAAAAGTTCTAAAAAAATTAAGCGTAAAGAGTGAGGTATTGAGGAGGGGGTGACCCCCTCATATACCTGTGGTATACATAATGTAGTTTCATATACATGACAGTATGTAAGAGGATGCCCTCTCCTCAATACCTCGCTCTTAACACTAAAGTTTTTTAGTATTTGGAGTCGCTTAAAAAATTGGAAGAAAGAGTCAAACTTTAGCGTAAAGAGCGAGGTGTTTAGAAGGGGGAAATCCCTTTCATATATGGTATAATTTCTGTTCATTTTAAGTTTTAATGTTGCTCCTTACTTTCAGTTGAAAAAATTTGTTTTTTTTTAATTTAATTTCTGATCGTTTTTTAAATAATGCTGGGAAATCCGCTTCCCCTCCATGGAAATTCCCTTCTCCCGCGAAAAAAATCCTCCATGGAAAGATTCTCCCACGTAACCCCCCTTCACCAGAAAAATCCCCCCCCTTAAAAACTTCTGTATACTTCCCAATAACCAACGCTATATGTAAGTTATGGGCAAAGTTCATAGCTCCGGGGACTGTCGGGGGTCAAGTCATTATCAAAGACATACTTATTAGGTTTTTCGACTATGCTGAAGAAAATGGCTATCTCAAAATTTTGATCCGGTGACTTTGGGGGACAAATGAGGGTGGGAGGAGGGCTAGCTACCTTCCAATATTTTTGGTCGCTTGAGAAGGGCAGTAGAACTTTTGATTTCCGACCAAATGAGCCCTCTCCCGATCGTCTAAGATCACTGGTTCGATACGATCACCCCTGGGGAAAACAAACAAATAAACACGCATCCATGATCCTTCTTCCGGCAAAAAATGCAAAATCCAGATGTTTTTACATAGGAGCTTGAAACCTCTACTGTAGGGTTCTCTTGTGTGCTGAATTTCATGGTGTCATTTTCATTAAGATCATATGATGTTTTGGGGGTGTTCACCCCTTTTTCAAAAATTGGGTAAAATTTCCCAGGCTCGTAACTTTTGATGGGTAACCTTAATTTTGAAAAATTATACATATTTTGAATAAGCATCAACATTCGATTCTTCTGATGTATTTATTGTTATCAAGACTCTGTTTCTTAGAGTTTCGGTTATTATTGAGCCGCGTCGCTCCTTACATACAGTTTGTTACCACGAACTGTTTGATAAAAAGAGTTTTGCTTGACACGTTTGTAATTATAAAAATAATTTATATTTTCTATCTAAATAACGACATGTTTTAAGGTTCTAGCACTACCAAAGACAATTAGATGCGACACTCAATCGCAATAAGCATCATGTAACGTGCTCATATTCAAACGGGTGAAGGACATACAAGCGAAACTGGGATTAAAGGGAAATAGGTTTTAGTGAGACCTTGGGGTTGGAGGGACTAGCTAGAAATAGGTCTAATTTGCATCTTAACTTGCTTGGACGTTTGACTGTCCTTCGTTTTTAATATTGCCTATAATCTATTGTCATTTCTTCGTCACAGCATTTATAGAAAGTTACAAGAGTTTTACTTTTTCCAATAATTTAAGTATCATAACATATTAACTGTTTTTCTGTGAAAGGATGTTTGTCATTACCTATGGTGCAATTCCACTCAACATGAAAACAACCTTTTGAGCAATAATGAAATTTTAGGAATTTGACGGGTTCCTTTTTGTACACATTTGTGCGTTTCAAATGTCAAAGGGTTAGTTATCCATTAAGTATGATTACTGTCCTCTCTCTCTATCTCTCTCACCAATCAAGATCGACAGGGATTAATGCGCAAAATACCTGGCTCCTCTCTAATTTCTACACATAAATCTTTTGCATTAGATTAAATAAAAAAATTATCAGATATGTCTGGTGGATTAGAAATGAACCCTATGACCAGTAACAAAGTTTAGACTGTTGTGAGATCAGTCTATAATAATAGTTCTAATTAAAAAAAAGAAAATGTCATATCTGATTTTTTGAGCATCGAGTCTTTTTTGCAAAAGTGTTGCTCAAGCCTCTCCCAGCTCTTTTTCGATGAGTAATGAATTCATTGTATGTTTTTTTTTAATTAATTGTTCCAAACTTTGGCAGTGAAAAATGTCATTGAGAAACAAAGTAGAACCAGAGGATCGTAGGCGAAATATTCTGAATAATATCCTGAATGGATATTATCACCCATTAAAGTGCGGTTGCCGCCCCTTCAAATTCCAAAAACTAGATTGTTATTTTTAACAGTGTGTTATTTGTCATAACAAAAAAGAACTAGTTAATGTGAGAGGAAAAGAAGCATTTCTGAGGATTCTATTGATGAATAATAAGAATAATGAATAATGTGAGAGGAATAATAAGCCGATTCTATTGATATATATATTGATATCAAAATTCGGTTTTTCAGAGTTTCGGTTACTACTGAGCCCGGTTGTTCCTTACTTACAGTTCAATATCTCAAAATGAATTACAAACCACACATTCCTAAGTATATGATAAGATTTTTCAAGATAGTGAATGTGCTCACTTTTTGTTCTTAAATTTCAGAGTATGACTTGAGCGTGGTTGTTTAGAATCATTGTATTCCACACAACCAACAGGTTTGAGTAATTGCTGGTTGAGGGAAGTGTGGAAAATGGAATGAAAGATCTAGGAAAGGATAAATAATAAGTTATCTAGTAATTTAATGTTATATATTTTATCTAATATCAATAGACTAACTAATGGATGTCGCTGAAGCAGTTACCAAATGTGATGGATATTGTGCAAATCCCTTCTACGACAGGAATGGGTTTTGAAAGAAGACAAAATAAAACTATATTGCACAACAATTTTGCCCCGAAATAGGTTTATTTGGGAGATGTTTGGATAATTCGTGAAAACGCCAAAGTGACATTTTTTATAAGACACACATCCTAAACCAACAAAACTGGTCCAGTTCGCTGAGCCTAAGCTTGGTAGGTATCGAGGGTGCTAGGGCCTGACATTTACAGAGTTGACCGTTTTGCAAAACTTTTGCTCAAATCTTTCTAGACTCGTTTTTAATGAGTAATGAATTGATTGTATGTTCTTTGAGTCTCAAGTTTCTTGTCAATTCAGCTCAAATTCTTTGAGTTGAGTCAAGTTTGTCTCAAACTCGGGTATTGTCCCGGGCATTGGAGAATTATTGCATGTCCTATGAGGTAACTACAGATACAACTGGTAATATACTCGTGTAATAGCGGAGACTGGAGGACTGAAATTGCTGAGTAATGATATTTTCTGGCCAATCACAATGAAATTTAACCCGAACAAAGATTTAGAAAGTTTCGAAAGCTCTTATTACTTAATGCTAATGACTAGATTTTGATGTTTGATAGTCATTTAATATAATAATGTGACGTTACTAAATATTTAAATTGTTTTATCGTGGTTTCAAAGAGACTAGCGAGTCAAATTTGAGAAAGATATAATGATTTGCCAGTCTTAACCAAGTTCGAATCAATTAAGCTTGGTTTTTGGCTAGATCAACAAATCTTCTGTTTGAACGGGTTGGGTCTCAACTGACTCCTTTAAAAATTTAGCATTAAATCTCAATGTTAGTAAAACCACATCGTGAAATGACTTACTTAATCGATATCGTGACACACATTGCCATAAAAAATAATATTCTTCCCTCAAATTTTTAACTCGAAAATAAAAAAGAGTGAAAAAACGAACTGAAGGTGTGATTTCGTCACGATATTGAAGTTTATGCTTTTATGTCAAGAGAAAGGCCACCAGTATATTTTTTTTTACTATTAATGTGTTTTGCTTCTTTTTTATTTTTAGTTTTTTTATGATGATGATTGCATTTTTTAGACATTTTTTAGGTGTAATTTTTTAATTAATTTTAGCCTTTATCTTCAATCAAAATCGCAGAGATAGAAGAGTAAGGTTTATAACAGGAATCATTATAAGAAAATGAAAGAAACGTCAACAGCGAATATAGTCTCTCAGTTGCAAAGTTGGAGCCGTAAATTCCCTAGTTTTTAAGGTTATCTCCTCTATTAGGATGTACAGCTATCTCTTGTTAAAGTTTGTGTTAGTAATAAAACGTGAACTTAAATCAATTCAGTGTTATTGGTAGAACAGCTCAAATCTTAGGCTATGATAAATGCTGGCCAATGTATCTATTAGGCGTGATAGATCCACATAGCCAGGGCCGAGGAATGTCAGGACACTTTCCTAAGGATCATCTTATAAAAATAATTATGCGTGGTTAAGGCCGTATCCAGGGAGGGGGATTACGGGGTTTGAACCTCCCTCTCTAAATTTCTGTCCCACACGTAAGAAAATCTATGTAAACAAATTTTTGATGTGTTTTTTAAAGTTGGATTTGTAAACCATCCCTCACCCCACCCCGAGAAAAAAACCTCCCCCAGCAAAAATCCTGGATACGCCCTTGTGCGTGGTTTATTACAGTTAGGCTAATTTCGGAAAGGGTGGGAACCATGCCCATTTGTGTACACCGTTATGGGGTTTATAATTTTTTGTATATTCTACTAACTTCTTTTTCAGGTGTTCACTGCCGGTTTTTCTCTACCATTCTTAGGCTATTGTTTTGGGGCCGTAGCTGCGTATTTGTTACGGCGTCCAATTGAAGATGTTATTGCAATTTCTGTTGAAACAGGTCTACAAAATACCGGAATTGCCATTTTTCTCCTTAGATTTACGCTACCTCAACCCGACGCTGATCTAAATACAGGTATGCAGAAATCTTATATTTCTCTAGATATAGAAATCTTAGATATATATTTATTTCTCGTGTAATACTGAAGATATATTTCTTTTGCAATACTGAATTTGCAAGATGAGGCTGAATCTAAAGTTTTCAAAATTGAATGCTTTACACTGAAATTGGCATCTACTTGAAAAATAATCCTGGTATCTGTGGTATATTTAACATTCCGCCAATTTTCCATTTATCCACCGAATCAATGCGTACAAGATAGACAATTAAAGCTCGGGAGAGTAGCGTGGGTTTTGTAAAGCAAACAAGAAAAAAACAACAAGACCTTTTGTAGAAAGTAAAGAAAGTCACTAGTTCTGTTTTTGAAGCTAGCATTATCACATTAGCTATGTATTTTTCCTTTTTTTTGTTCTTAAAACACAAAGGCT
Organism: Artemia sinica; assembly: GCA_027921565.1. Lineage (NCBI taxonomy): Eukaryota > Metazoa > Arthropoda > Branchiopoda > Anostraca > Artemiidae > Artemia > Artemia sinica. The sequence continues at coordinate 44,065,867 of CM051261.1, read as the reverse complement.
TTACTGGTATGATAAAATATCAAACTGCTCCATTTGCGCCCATTAGCTGAATTTTAGGGGGTCGGGGCTTGGCTGGTCTAATCGGCACTTCCAGTACTGTATAATAGCAATCTTAAAACAAAAACATTAAATATAAAGCAGCATCATTCAGCCAGGGGAAGGGGCTGGAGCCCCCCAATGCCCCTCCCCCCATATGGACGCCCATTAGCTGCTCATATTTTATGTTTTTACTGTCATAGTTATTCTGAGATTTGGAGAGAAATTGCCAGAATTAGCAAATCAGTCACGAAAGAAATTACGCTTGTCTATCCCTCTGCTACTAAATGAGGATCACCATGGACTGGGATGATGATCTCGCCTACTCCATACTTGCCATGTCTTGAGAAAAACGAGTTTCGTTAAGACTGGATAATTCCAAATTGCAACTGGTTTAGTTTGCAAGTGAACTTCAATTTTTCTCTTTTTTCTGTCAGAACTTTTAAGGCCATATTAGTCCATTGATAATGACATCAGGATATCTTCTATTTGCCATGTAGAATAGGTGCAAGATTCAACTCCGCCGTTTATACATACGCTTAATTTTAGAATATTTACACGTGGGACGCCATAGATAGCCAAAAAAGAAAGCAAAATAAAAAAAAGAAACTATGCACTCACCCCTAACACGTTCTGATGCAGATGATTATTTCATTGAAAAAAAAAAATAATAGCCAATATTCTTTAAAAGTCTGTAGATTTCTTTGTTTCACTTGATTTCTTAGACCTTGACCGGCTGAACTTTTTTGAAATTATTTTTACAGACCTTGGCGGGCTGAATGACTGTTGGTTAGAGATTTAGTGTGTTGTATCACATAATTTTGTATAACTTGAGCTGCTGTATAACCTGCTGTAAAATTTATGCACCATTTTGCAGAACTTGACCGTTTTGTATAGCAATAACAGGTCCATTTTAAAATAAAAAAAAAACAAAACAAGAAAAAAAAAAAACAATATAATTTGAAAAGCCATGTCAATTGATAATTTAGTCTGTTAAACTTAATTTGTAATATTGTTTTCCAGTCTGTTAGGTAAAAGCTAAACTTGTATCTCATTTCACAAGGTCGCGTGATCAGAAGTCTCGTTACGGATGAAATATCTTATTCAATCAAGGTCATCAATATGTTTGTTACCTTAGGAACAGAAGTACAAACATCATTTCAGAAAATAAGATTACTGTCGTCAAATAACAAGTTCAAGGTGCTATCTGACGGGGATTTTTTGCTATTTTTATTGTTATTATCTCAGTTTTCCCAGGCGGGATTATGAGTAAGTATTTTGCGTGTGAGAATGGGGCGGATAGTAACATTAGGTTTAAGTGGCATATTATCTCAATTGCTGAAAATGTCAATAATTACGGAGGATATATGCATTTCAAGCTGATCCTTAGTGATTTTAACGAACTTTGCAGGAATCTTCTGCAAACAGAAAACTCAAAGCGGACTCGAAATGAACATGAACTAAGCCTTATTACACTTATATTCATAGCGTAATACTCCTAAAAAACTGAGCTGGGCCGTCACTCCCCGTGCCCACCTACTCTTTATGCCCAAATGAAAATTATCTGGGGCTCTATATAGAGTATGATTATTATATATCCTTGAATTGTCTTTAAGTTTCAAAACTTAAACTTTGACACAAAGGGAATAAATCCAATGAAAGTGGCACCCCCCTTTCTACTTAAGATAACCACCTTCAAAATGATATAAAAAGGAGTGGCAATGAAGAGAAAAAAAAATACAAATAATATTAAAAATTAAAATGAGTATATATACTACTTATATTCAAATTTAGAATAAAGGCAGGGAGCTGAAGGAACAGAAGATAACCCCTCATCCTCTCTTTATACTCAATTATTTGTACTCGAATTCAAAAATAGAGACATGAAAATACTAAAATTAACATGAGTTACTCCCGATTTTAATTAATATTAAAACATCCGAGAAAGCAAAAGTAATGAAAAAAATTGGAAGAAAAAAAAATGAAAAAAAATTCCTTTCCCCCTTTTTCTTTTCAAGCACTCTTATTTTAGTTGTGAAAATAAACTGAATGGAAATCTTTGAAATCAAACCATTCTAAATGAAATATTTATGAAGTGTTTATAAAGTTTAGTGCTTAATTGGATTATCAAGAGCTTCTTTCCTTTTTTAGTTGTTCCCGTAGCATCTGCAATTATGACTCCTTTGCCGCTAACAATTGCTCTTATCATTCTTAAGCTCCGTGCTAGAATTCTTGGGAAGGCGAAGAGCATGGAGACTGAAAAGAAAGCTCCTAGTAAAGTGTTGGTTGCACATGATAGTATTACCCCTCTCACTTACGTAGAAGCATAGAATGCGGCAGCACTGCGAAGCAGAACAATATAGTTTTCGGTGTTTTATTCGGTGCAAGGCTAAACTGTGATTTATTTTTAAAATTTTGTCATCTCATTCAACTGTTGAATTAACGGTTTATATAAATATATATGTATATATATATATATATATATATGTATGTACAAACATATATATTTATTCTTCTCGCTCTTGTCGTTAGTCTTAACTAAATCAGAATTTATTCGTACACAGGGTGACCCGAAAAGAAGGACCCCAAAAAAGAGGGAAGTCCTTTTTGTTATATCATTTTTTGGCCTCAATTCATCCGTTTATTGCGGGAGAGGGTAGAAACAATGTCTCATAACACAACTAAGCCTCAATAGGAGCTTCAGTAAATTTTATTATGTGCTGACCAGATAGAGTTGTTTAAGAGAATTAAGCCCAATTTCATCTGTCAATTTTACTGAGAAAACAGGCCCATTCCAAAGCAGAATCTAGGAACTGGGCTATGCTTCTGTAAGTGTGGGGCCGTGAGTGAACGTGACAAGTAATAACATCCTAAGCACCTTAGGACGCCTCAAGAAATGTACAGCTAAAGACGGTGAGTGATTCAGTCCAGCTGTGTGGAAGATATTCGCAAGTAAGCCATGCCGATACCTTGGTTTATCCTGTGAGACGTGCAGGAGACTGCTAGTTGCGATCACTTATAAGATCACGAATCTGATCACCTCCCCGACTTTTGTTTATTTCGAGCCATCTATATGACATGGCGATCCAACAGATGCTAAAGGCAAACGTTAGGCTCAAGAAAGCCGTCTTGGAGGAGGATCAGAGCTATTCCTCGATTGTTTTTTAAGGAAGTCATGAAAAATTTTGTATTGCGTCTTAAGAAATGCACGGGGTTGAATTGGGGTTAACCAGAACACCTACTCTCGAATGAACAAGGAAAACCCAAAAACTTTAAAATTTAACTAATTATGACTATATTTAAATTTTGGCTGAAACTAAGAGATGAATTCTATCCTAAGTCAGGGTTCTTTTTTCTGTCACTCTATATTTTCTTATTTCTTCCTATACAGTCCGTGTCTAAAAGAAGGGCTCAGCGGTTCAGCCCCCCTCCCCTCCAAACAAAAAGAGCTCCAAAACTATGTTTTGAGATTAGTCATACGGAAAAACTCGTTGGGATGGAAATAATATTTCTAAATTAAAGAGGCAAAATAGTAGGAAGTCCAGGCTTAGAGAATTGAGTTGGACTCTTCGTGTAGCTAAGCTGAGTTCTAGCGCGTGTGAATTTATGTTAATGTGGGGAGGAAGCTTCTCTAAAATAGCTCAAATAAAGGTTTAGATGAAAAAATTAAGAAAATTAGAGAAAAGCTATTATATTTTGGAAGGGAAACCAAGCCCCTACATGCTTAGGTGTATTAGAAAAGAGTCAACGTAGGCACAGTTTGCTGTGAAACTGATTGTCCCTAGAAAGATTGAGGACCGGTATTTCCTAGGAAATGGAACTGCACTATTTCAGACACCGACTTTATAGTCCTATTTTAATAATTCAAGCATGCAGTGTGAGGACTTAAGATAGCTTCATATTGCAAAAATGGCAGTTTTTAAATGCAAACAGTAGTATTTTTAATCGAAGCTGTGATAAAAATTTAAAAATTAGCGTTAAAGTTTTTAACGGGACAGCAGCCTCCCGCATACTTAAGAAAATTCTGTTGTATTGCACAAAGCAAATGCAAAAAAAAAAAAAAAAAAAAAAACTCTAAAAATAAAATAAATTCTTAATAAAATGACTGAAACAGGCATAAAATACACCCTTGCTCACAAAAATACGAACGTTCTTAGCCTAAAAATGCTGTAATCAACTCTTTATTTTCGTTGATAGATAGATAGATATTTATTGCAACAAAGGCCAATTTGGGCCACGGCAAAAACATTAAATAACACAAAATAATACCACATGATACTAATACACATAATATGGTATATAATAATGACAATGACAAAGCATAAGAATTGCAAAAAGAAGACAAAGATAATAAGGCACATAACACCATGAAACTAACACAATGTCGCAGACATTATCAATAGATTTTAAATGCTTTAAAGCTACATGGATCATGGCTACAAAAAAGAAAAGGAAAATGCTTCAAGCACTGCATATAAAATAACTTTCAACATTCTTTTCTTGTCCCGCCTATCGTCCACCCTCCAAATTTGAGCGATTGATTGAGCGGATTGTTTCGCGAAAAATAATGGAAATTACCCTTGTATATACAGATTGTCAGCTGCCATTGATCAGAGTTTCCATCTAGAATATTCCTTTGATCGTTAATAATCTATTGGCAGGCTCACATTGATGGAGTTTTTGTTCCAATATACCGTATGACAGATATTAGGATCTGAAGATATAAGTATCTGGTCTTTTCGAGGGTCCTGTTTATTACATCTATATAAAGATAATGCTATTTCAAAAAAGTACAAAATACTGTACTTATTAGTTTACTTTTTAGTGTACTTATTAGTGTACTTATTAGTTTACTTTTTATAGGCTTTTGCCACGAAGATTGAGATTTAAGGACCCAAACTAATACCCTCAGGGACGTGTGCAGCTGGGGGTCTTCAGAGAACTTTTTGTCA